>JARFNW010123617.1:0-12474 GCA_031763155.1 Dirona albolineata
CTGTCTCTCTCTCTCTCTCTCTATCTCCCTGTCTCTTTCTCTCTCTCTCTCTCTCTCTCTCTCTCTCTCTCTCTCTCCCCCCCCCCCTGTCACCCGTTATAATCTTCCATTGGAATATAAAAGAGGGAGATGAGGAGGAGGAGGAGGAGGAGGAGGAGGAGGAGGAGGGAGAGGAAGGAGAAGAGAAAGAAGACAAAAAGAAGAAGAAAACGAAAAAGAAGGAGGAGGGGAGAAGAAGAAAAAGAAAAAGAGAGTACATACGCACTATCTCCAATTTAGCTGCAAAGCGCCAAGGGTTCTACTTATAAATGATATTGGTACGAGTGTGAGATACACATACACAAAAACAAGATAAAAACCCATCACTCATTTCGCCTCTACCCCGGATATTACTAAGTCTACCCAATCTCTTATCCCGGGGAATACACAACAAAAGCTAATTTATGTTGGCATCCTTCTTGTTCCCTACGACTCCACACAACTTACTAGGCCCAGTCATTTTGGCTACTGTAATCTTTTCAAACACGCACACAGGATTCAGGTCTTCGAGCGAGTCAAAAAAGAAAATAGTAGTTCTTCCTTTATCAATACATATTATACTCATACCTGTATGATATACATTTCAGTGTTTGTTACGTTTATCAAATCTAATCGAGAAACCCCTATAAATAATAATAACTCCTTTTCTTTTCATCGACTAATTCATTTCCTCGCCTTCATAATAATAATAATATACTCTCTGAAATTACTTCCCTCCATATCATCTTTTTTTTTTTATCTACCTCGAGACATCTTCCCCTGCTGGTTACAATCAGATATCTTAGTAGGAGTCTATTTTTCAATCATTCAGTTTCAATTACCATATTTTTCAATCATTCAGTTTCAATTACCATATTTTTCAATCATTCAGTTTCAATTACCATATTTTTCAATCATTTAGTTTAAAATGCCAAACCATCTTATCAATTTTTTTTCTTTCAAATATCTGTTCCCAACTGTCTGATGTAACTTGTTCCCTTAATTCTAATACTCCTTACTTATGAATCTATTTTTTTGCTACCGCCCACTCATGTAAACAATCAGATTTATGCTGCTTATTGTAACCCACATTTATATCAGTTAAATAATAGTGTGCAGATTTCACCACTTATATCATTATATTAAGTTCACGCTCTCGCACTGTACTGCGCATGTACGCACATGCATACACACACACACACACACACACACATATACACACACACACAACACATATACACACACACAACACAAACACACACACATCAGCAACCAACCAACGAAACAAAACAACAAAACAAAATGGAACAAGCAAACAGAACATTACAATTTCATCATGAAAATATACATTTGAACTTCAAAGATTGAGTATTAATATCGTAGGAGTTGATTGGAGGCACGGTGCCCGAGAGGCTAAGACATTGCACTAGTCATACGTGATAAGGGGTTCGTGTCTGGTTTTCGACATTGTGTTTTTTCCTTGGGGAAGAATATAAATAATAGCTTGTATTGCATGCAATGCAGCGGTTGGACTATGGTTAGCATTTGGGCTATTCCGGTCTTTTTTTCCTTCCTTCTAAATATTATACTCTAAAGACAAAGTACCCTTGAGGACAAAATAAAGACAATTCATTTTTTTGCTCTTTTTTTATATTCTTCTGGGGTTAAAAAAAAAATCACATTCGCGAAGCGCTCAGAATTGTTTGATAAATCATGTTATTGTGCAGTCGTGTGGTCGCAATAAAACGCTAGAAAGACGGGAACAATTGGAGTTTTGTATGTGCTATTATTATGTAAGTTTTGTTAACCCACGTATTGTTATAAACCACCCCCCTGGCGTTCTTGAACGGATTTCTCATCCTGGTTGGTTAATTAACCAATTAACCTCAAGACGAGATCATTTATTATTCATGAATGAAAGGTCATGACATGTTGTATTGATTAGATAATTCGGAGTTGTACAAAAATATACAGAACATTTTGTTTTTGTCAATCTCGCTGGCATGCGGGTCGTTAATTTCATTGCAATCTCGTGAAATCAACGAACGAACTTTGAACGAGATTATGTTGGGATTGATGGACACGTATGCTTCTCCCAACATAATTTGTATAATCCTCGAAAGGTGGAAACAAAGTAATGAGGGCTGCCAGAAGCTAATGACCCAAGTAAAAAGTAATACAAAAAGAGATTCTAAAGGTATAGCTTCAAATGCAAAACAACGAACGTTTTCAAGAACGCTTCGAGCCTCCCCTTAGTCAGCTAACAAAGATAGAAAGCAGTAAACATAAATAATATAAGCAAAGACAAGTAGTCTACGCCCCAGAGGAGTGTGTTCTGTTAGAATGTCCAACAAAACCCATTGCCTGTAAGGCCTGGACTACCTGTTTTCACTTACATTTATATGTCTTATAATATATTTTATGACATTTTTCATATAAGTTCTTCTCTGAAGCACTTTCTTTTGGCAAGCAGTGGATAATCCCACTGAACACAGGATAGGTTATGGGGCTGCCATCTCAAGGTCTCTTTAACGGGCCCTCAAGCTGATTGGTCAGGATCTTCGTTTGAGGCCTGTCTAATTTATTGGTAGAACCTATCATTTAGCAGATCCCTCAAAGTCATTCGATCACACAAGCCCCTACACCACAACAAGGTGGGTACCATCGGGTGATATAATAAGGTACCAATGAACCGTGGACACTAGACAGCAGAGATAAAAGTAGGTTACAAGCTGCAGAAATTACATTTTTAAAGAACGGTTGGTAAAATTAAATCCGCTTAAGTGAGAAGTATTGAAAGGGATCAGAGATTGAATAGATCGAAGGATAATACAACCAATAAAATAAAGTTTGATAGTAAATAACAGGGGAAGATGTCCCGAGGTAGACCAAAGAAGATATGGAGGGAAGTGACATCAGGAAATGTAGAAAGGAGATGAATCAAATTAGTTGACGCAAAGAAAGGGAGAAATGATAGAGATTTGTGGAGGAAATCTCTAAATGTCAATCAAGCCTGATACTGAAAGGTACAATAGGTATTGGTGAATGAACAAAATAAAAAAAGTTTTAAAAATATGTTTAGCTGACGAAGGAGATACCCGAAACCTTGCTATTGTTTGTTGCTTTACACTTGAAGCTATGCCAATGTCTCTTTTTGTATTCCTATTTCTCAAAAGGTGGCAACCCAGCCATTCCGCATGATTTGACCAATCAGAGTCGATGAAACTGTGGTGTTTGATGATGTCACGGATCCGTGACGTCATCTCTTAGCCGTCTGCTGCAGCTCTGGCTGGATGAGGCACTTGACGCAGATGTAACAGCAAGACAGGGCGATGGTGGTGAGGAGAACTAAGCCCAGGATGATATGGCAAGTGATGAGCTGCCAGAATGAAAATAAAAATACAGTTTCATCACACCAGTTCCTCGGCTCGTGCAGCGGGGCTTTGAAGTGCGGTTTCCATATCCGGATGAGCCAGTAATGGCCGAACACGAACCACACGGAAAGGAAGACGTTGAGCGCTATGTTGGTCATGCGCGTCATGGTAAGCAAATCGTCGTCGTCATGGAGATCCACAACCTCGTCTTTGTGGCGTTTTATTTGCTTCCACAGGAGGAATATGAGCTTGATGATGCCGAAACAGCCACCGACCACCAGGTAGATTGGCAATTTGGGTTCTCTAGGACATTCATGGAGGTAATTCACACCTGGAGAGAATTTAGAAATAACACTTTAAAAAAGAGCGAATGAAAACCTGCAGTTTTTGTTTATTCAACATGAAAACGACATCACAAACAATACAAAGCAAAACAAAACAAATCAAAAGAAACCAAAAACCAAAAAAACCCAAACCAAACAAACAAAACAAACAAACACACCAAACAACCAAACCCAAAACAAAACGAAACAAATAAAAAACAAAACCAAACAAAAACCTAAAGTACAAAACAAACTTTACAACTTTTTTTTGGGATAAATTTGTTTGGATGTAAAAGATATAAGAGCGATATGGTTTCCTCGGGAAAATGCGGATCAGTGACGTCATATCCGGTGCACATGGTTAAACTATTTACTAAGCTTATCTTTTTCTTTCAAATGTTATTTTAAAAAAAGAAGTTATAAAGTTGTTTTTTTTAGACACCCTGTTCCATATTACGTCTACTCTAAAGGGGAAAATATATAATATGTAAAAAAAAAAATGGTTTGCGTAATGACCTTGTTCAAAGACTGAGGATACAAGACAAGCAAATTGTCAGTGACCTTGTTGTTTCAAAGTGGATATTGCGGTGTTTGTTTATCATCTGTTCCAATCGGAACCGTGATTAAACAGTGTAGGGACCAGCTGCTGTCTGTGTCTAGCCGAGGACAGTCACGCTGTACCGGGCGGCCACAGAGAGAACGCTTCTTTTCGCATCGGCGCCGTCGAAAGCATAATTTGCGTTCTTATTTGCAACTTGATCAACACGTATAGAAACCTTTTCAAAAGCATTCGAAATCATACGAAAGCTTACCATTTTTCGTAGGAATGAAGTTGTAATTCCTACTAGCGCTTTTTGTTATTGTTGTGAGCTGTCATCACCCGACCCTCGCCTGAGCCCGGGCCTTGAACAACTGGCGCCTGAATGGCTGACGTCATAGGGCCTAACTGGACCTACTTTCAATGACCAATATCTTCATGGGGATTGACCGCACTCAAAATCTGATGCCATTATTGAAACCGGGGACGAAAATCTAAGGCAAGATTCGAGCAGAATTTGATATTCTTCAATAATAAAAATTATTTTTCTAAAAACTACCAAAATAATTTAGTACAGTGGTGTATACACACAGGAGCACGTGACACAAAACAAGGTCAGCCAGGGTCAAAGTAAGAGGAGAATAGCTGAAATAAGCATTCTATATGAAGAGCCATCTGAAAAGAAAGGCGCGGCGAGGTGCGGCGCCTACAAGTAATAGAAAGCGTAGGCATCCTTCCAGTGGCCGCCCTGACACCGAAAGGTAGAAAGAAAATTGATGAAGAAAGAAAAGATATTGAGGTATAGACTAATCAATTTGGTTTTGAGTAGAAATTAATTTATAATGATGACTCATAAAGTAATATAATAATATTGATTATGTTTAAAATTGGGTCTCATGTTTGTGCACAGACGACTTCATGGTCTATTTATTGCAACAACAACAACAACAACAACAACATCATTAACAATAACAACGACAACAAATAAACAAACAAAACAGTTTACTTTCAAATTTCAAAACTGAGGTATGCAAATGCAAGCCAACAAGCACAGAAAACAATGTGCTTGTTGGCTCATGAAGGGGAGACCCGAGACGTTATATGTATTGTTATTTGCTTTACACCTAGAGCTACACCATTTTCACCTCTTTTTGCATAGTACCTCATTTTTGGATTTTAGCTTCTCTGGCAGTCCTCATTCCTTTTTTCAAATTTCAAATGAAACTGGTGGATTTGAAACTATTTTCATTGTTGATAACAAGGGAAATATTCTTTGGGGATAATTAATTGTCTGACTGTTTCAAGACCATTTTAATTGCGGAATGAAAGCGTTTAAAAGGTGGAGACATCTATTGAAAGCACGCATTGTTGTTTATGATCTACCTTTTGCTGACTGTTACTGTTACTTCTTGTTGTGTGTTACTTCTTGTTCAGTGTTATCTCTTTTTTATCTTCTTGTTGTGTGTTACCTCTTTTTATGTGTTACTTCTTGTTCAGTGTTACCTCTTTTTATGTGTTACTTTACTTCTTGTTCAGTGTTACCTCTTTTTATGTGTTACTTCTTGTGTGTTACCTCTTGTTGTGTGTTACTTCTTGTTGTGTGTTACCTCTTGATGTGTGTTACCTCTTGATGTGTGTTACCTCTTTATATTTATATGTGTTACCTCTTGTTGAGTGTTACCTCGTGTTGTCTATTGCCTCTTGTTGTGTATTACCTCTTTTGTGTGTTACCCCTTTTTGTGTGTTACCTCTTGTTGTGTGTTACCCCTTTTTGTGTGTTACCTCTTGTTGTGTGTTACCTCTTTTTGTGTGTTACCTCCTGTTGTGTGTTTCCTCTTGTTGTGTGTTACCTCTTGTTGTGTGTTACCCCTTTTTGTGTGTTACCTCTTGTTGTGTGTTACCCCTTGTTGTGTATTACCCCTTTTTGTGTGTTACCTCTTGTTGAGTGTTACCTCTGTTTGTGTGTTACCTACTGTGGGGTATTACCTCTTGTTGTTATCTGTTGCTTAACAAATCCTGATGGTGACATGCTACCTTGTTTCATATTTTGTTATTTACGCTATATTCTTAGGCTTAGACATAGAGAGCTGACCATCTGGTCTTTTCTAACTTAAGTGTTTAGCCATGCACAGTGGGGTACCCCAATTTATAATTATCTGGGGTTTGCATGTAGGACCCTTGTCTTGTTCACTGTCCAAGGCTGGGAATTGGGAAGAGGGATGACTATCAGTTTGTCTTAAATTCTAGATGCAAAGTCTCTAGCTCTGTGTTCAGCCATGCACAGTGGTAGCATTAAATCATGTTCTTGTTTGGGGTCTGGGTTTGCATGTAGGACCCTTGCCTTGTTCACTGTCTAAGACTGGGAATGGGGATGGGTCACTTACTCTGATGTCCAGTGCATCACAAACATACCCAAACCAAGCCACAACTTCAGGTAAAGAGTCTTTCCCAAGGACACAACATCGATAGATTCTACCAGGATTCCAACCTGGGATCTCACAATCTCAAGACCGGCAGCCTAACCACTCGTTCACCAACGTCATATGGACATGCCCACAACCCCACCCCACACCCCGTATGTAAAATGAATTGTGAATAGTAAATGCTGTAAATCCTGTGACAACATACCTACCAACCTTTAGAAATTGGAATCAGGGACAGCCCATCCAGACAACAAACATCCACATTTTTTTCATGATTAAAAAAACCCAGCCAACATAGCCACGGAATGGGGCAATTATGGCAGTTTATTATCATTTTCTAAGATCCTAAGTCCGAAAATCCGAACAATTGGCAGGTAGGATGTGATGTGAGTCTGTACTTGTACTGGGGTACTATGAACCCATCTCTATCTCATCAAAATTCCATCTATTTCATGTAGACAGAATGATAGTGGGATAATGTAACAGTACCAGTGGCAGATCAGTCCAGAGGAGGTGGGCTTGTTTTCTGTTCACGGCGAGGCGGGGTTGCCTTGGCAGACATGGGTTCGATTCCCCCGTTTACCGAAAATCTTTTTTCTATTTTCTGTTCTTGTCTCTCACTGCCACTGTTATATTATCACACTATCATTCTGTCTACTAGACCATCAGTGCCCGCTCCCTCTTCATTTATTTCCATCTATTTCATGTAAACAGAAGCTTCACCTGCCTTCGGTCAGACCACTTTCCTTTTCAGCCGACAAACACTACAAATAAAATTAATTACTCATTTTGGTTTTTTTTTTGGCTTTTCAAACTTAAAGAAATTTATTTTTATGATTCTCACTTTTAGTGTACAGCACAAGACAATAGACAATAAATTTTGGTCTACAACATCTAAATATTATATCACTGGGTACAACAGCTATTATAATCATATATGAAAAATCATTTGTATTATGCATAAAGTAAGATGGACACATTTCTTTAATTTTCTCCTCCTCCTCTTCTTTCTTGTTCGTCCTCTTTTCCTCCTACTCTTACTCTGTCTTTGTCGTCTTCTTCTTCCTCTTTTTCTCCTTTTTCTTCTTCTCCTTCCTCCTCCTCCTGCTTCTTTTCCTCCTCCTCCTCCTCGTTCTCCTGCTCCCCATATCCTTCATAAGATTAAAGTATTTGTCAGTCCATGTCCACCCTCGAGTTACTCTCCTTTCACCCACCTGTTCCCCTGACATATACCCTGTTTATTTCACCAGTCTCAGTAAAATCACTAGTATTCAGTAACTTTAACATGTTAAGAAAATAATTCAATGAAGGTAATATGAACATATCGTTTGTCTTAGATCTACTAACCCTACCAGAACTGACTACCATTGGACAATTATGCCAAGATGAATCTTCTTTCCCACCCCTTACAATGACAATGGCCACCTAACATCCTTCTATGCTTTGTCTAATATGTATCTAAAAATATCATCACTTTCCAGAGACGTATCTTGTTTATTTTTTCTTAACAATAACAATAAGAGTTTAAAAGTCAACAATAAATAAACATAGAATCAAGGTTAACGACTATTTCATAAGTCTTCATTCCACGTCATCAAGTATCTATAATTATACAAGAATAATAATCAATTTGAAAGCAAGACTAGGCTATACAGTAGATAGTGGACATTAGAATGGACATGCAATACGACAGATGGATGAATAATGGGAGGGGACACTGATGGGAAATGATGGAAAAATATCAAACAATGCAGACCATTTAAATGGTGGTATACCCATTTTTGTCCTTATCTCATTGTATATTTTTAAATCAATCACTTCTAACGGTGTTCAATCATAAGGATTTGCTTATAACGGGGATTTATGTGACACATAAATAACGGCATTTCTTTGATCTTAGAAGAGAAAATGATGAAAAGATGGCAATGCATTGATGCTATGTAGCACACCTTCCTTTGTCTTGGCCATCTCTCGTGTCGTTCTATCCATCTTTTATAGACGTGCGACCCTTGAAATAAACAATGGCGGCATTAAACTATTTAGTTACTCCAGTAAATTGACGGAAGTGGAAGGTTGATGGCCCTTGAAAACCCTTCAGAGACCACGTCAGTCTCGCGCTGGGCCATACCTGAATATAACGATTGCTATTTAGTGTCTGCCCCGTCAATACCGTTACAGGAGGATAGCACTGTAGTATCAACTGTTATAATGCTACAGATGAATTGGAGTGTTATAGTTGGATACAAAGTACCAACAACAAAACTATTTAACGTGCCATACATACATACATACATACATGATACATACATACATACATACATACATACATACATACATACATGCTTACATACATGCATACATACATACATACATACATACATACATACATACATTCATACATACAAAGAAATGGCTGACAATTTTAAACTACTGGCGAAATATTTGTTTGAAACAATTCATTCTGCCATAGGATTAGTTTTCGTTTCAAACATTTTGACAGTGGTCTTGTCTTAAGTATAATAAAGAAACAATGTAAAATTGTTACAAACACTACAAGAAGAACAAGTGAACTTAAGTAAAGTTCATGAACTTGAGTGATCAGAAACAATCTAAATAATTAAACTTTTGCTATGGCACGAAAACTGTGCAAACTCAATACTGAATACTTAGAAATTGTGCAATTAGTAAAAGTAAAGATGTGTTTCTAGACATTCTAACATTCCATCTTAAAAAAAAATGATATACATATAAAATAAACAGTAGTATTGAAGAGAAGGGGTTTTAAGTAATGATCTAATAATCAGTGACAGTGACAAGGATGAATAAAATAATAAATTAAATTGTTGTTTGAAAGAATTCATCCACATAGTGGATGGGTGTTTGGTTGTTGTTGAATACAGACATGGCAATGATAATTAGGTATAAGAAGACGATAGGGAACAAGTAGTGGTGGTAAAAATCACGATACTGCTAAATCATGACATATTCTAGTAGCAGCAGCAGTTGTCAGGAATATACAGTATCAATTCTAATGAGCAAATCATTAATTTGAGCACATCAAACAGATTTCTGTCTGATTCCAGTCTGCATTACATTCGTCGCAATGGTTTATGATTTAGGTATTGTTATCGTTATGACGTTTTGAGACCCTTGACCAAAAGCACATACTAGTAAGGGCATTTCTACACATACTCTTACCCTTCACCAAAAGCACATACTAGTAAGGGCATTTCTACACATACTCTTGACTCAATAGAGTGCTATATTTCATTGTGCTTGGAGACAACCATAGAATAAGAATGTAACAAAAGTGACAATCGACAATCAACAATTTTAGGGGCACAACTTTTGAACCACAAAACATGACTATAAAATAACTACTATGTTAAAATGGTAGAGAATCCTAAATAACACCACCACCATGTACGCCATTTTGTGCTAGGTATTGGGGCCCATTGTCACTTCTGTGTATTCCTTATTCTGCAGGCATTTATTACTGATAATAAATACAATTTTGCCATTTTACGATGATGAAAGAGCTGGCCGAGGTCACAGAGGTGACAGTCTGACCTTTAACCCCAATTACAAAGCCTGTACAATAGGCTCGGGTTGAAATATCACATTCGTACTGTTTGGAAAATACTAGAGTTGGAAACAAAAGGGAAGGAAATATGACGAGAGAAAATAAATAAAAATATTGCACTTAAAATCATTGAGCTTACCAAGGAATGCGTTGATAACAAACAAAAATATCAAAAACCCAACAAATCAAGTTAAAGCCATTTTTTTTTCTCCAAAAAAATAGTTTTACCTGTTTGCACTCATAATAATAATAACAAAAAAGAGTAAAAAAGATAAATATATTTGTACAAAACAGGTAGACACAGGCTAAAAATAACATGACATTTGTCTAAATGGGCTGTGTCAAGTCCCAGGGTCAAGCAGTTTTTACTTATATAATCTGCATGATCGTAAATCCTTATATATGTATGTATATATGGCTACTAGGAATTTATAAAGTCATCGAAGAAACAAAAAAACCCAAAAACAAAAAAACCAAACCCAAAAAAAATCAAAAAACCAAAAACCCAACAATATTTCTTAAAAACCAAAAAACCAATGGCAAATGACAATGCAAGATGCCGAGGAAATAAATTGATCCAAACCCTTGACCACAACACAACAGACAGACTGAGATGGTTGTATCATCAGTGTCATCCACATCAACCCTGTGATTACAAACTATTTATTTATAACCACAACTCCTTCTGCCTTCCATCCATTACTATTACTACTAAACAGAACGACAGTAGGATAATGTTACAATGCCAGTGAGAGAAAAGAACAGGAATAGAAAAAAGATTTTCGTCGACCTACTATCATTCTGTCTACTAGATTACCAGTGCCCGCTCTCTATTAACTTATTACTACTACATGATGGAGACTTCTGCATAACCAGGAGAGACTCAGTAGAGAGTCGCTTACAATGTATTCACAGATACAGATACATATCCACTGCGATTACGATGGTGGGCTGGTTTACAAGATTTACTGGCTTCCAAACATGACCATTGACGATGATAGGTCCCGTTTATGAATCATTTTTACAACAATGAAATTGAAATGTTTGTTTTTGTAAATATATTGATGGAGTAACACATCAGCATGTATGACTCCAAGCATGGCACAAGCTGATGATGATGTATGACTCCTGTACTAATTGTATTGCTTTTCATTTTGATATGTTACAGCATGAAACTAAAAAAGTAAAAAACTATAACTAGACTTTGATGAAACAAACAGCTCTAATTGGTTTATATAAGTTCTATTTCAAGGGTTGAACCAGATTAGAAATATAGCAGTCTCTGCCTAAGATCTCCCTTGCGATTTAAAATGTTTGTTTTTTACATCATTTACCCCTCTGTTTTTGTACATCATTTATCCCTCTGCCATTCAAATTTGATATATAAAAAAAATCTCTCTAAGGCCCTGTTTTTGAAGCGTTTCTTAGTTATTGACAAGACTATTCAATGATATAAGTCTGCAACTATGTTCAATTCAATTCCGAGGGGAACATTTTTCCGATATCAGGTGGTGATCAGGTGGGTAAATGCTACATATAAATGCCACTCATTATAAGTTGAAGAATACTGTTCACATTGAAGACACAAAAATGAACTCTAATCTTATCTGAAGAGTTTTTGTTCACTAAAATCAAATCTGTCCAACTAAGACCATAGTCTGCTTAACAGGACAGTGATCTTCAGGCAAGACTACCATAATCATTACTGCAATGTAAACCAAAATGAATTTCCTTATGGACAATAAAGATATATTATTAATATTATTATTATTACTATTATTATTATCATACGCATCCATATTGATCAACACGACAAGTTATTATCCCTAAAACTTGACCGTGCTATTCATGAAGTATAGGAAAAATAATGAACTTGTGTGTTTATTTCTTTACCTGGCTGGTCGCTAGATCAGTAAATTCCTATGCCAGTATTACTTAGTGCCACATTTCCAAAAATAAAATAAACCCAAGGGAAATTCAATCAAATAGTTTCTTATTACATAATGCTTCAATACTGAAGGAATGCTGATCTTAGAAGGGATTTCACTCCATTCAAATGGCTGAGATGATACAACAACCTTTCCCAAGAGGATTTTAACATTTTCTTACTTGCACGGGTGATCAGTCACGACAATGTAACAAGCCCGTTTTGGTGCCAGATAAAATAAGACAACATGGATTGAAAAAGGAGCACGGGGTGTGATGTGTGTGTGTG
>JARFNW010123628.1:0-12474 GCA_031763155.1 Dirona albolineata
GAGAGAGAGAGAGAGAGAGAGAGAGAGAGAGAGAGAGAGAGAGAGAGAGAGAGAGAGAGAGAGAGAGAGAGAGTATCACTAATTTCTAATTTCTATCATTCCCTGTATAGTAACTTATCAATAATGTCTTAATTGGCCAACAAATAAAGCAAACTTTATAATTGATGCAATTGATCCTTATTTGGCTCCTGTAGTTTTATAGAAGAACTGAATTATATTTCACTGCTTGAGACACACAGAAAGACCATACGGACCAGTGAGGCCCCTCTGCTGGAGAAGCTATGGCGCACAAAAGACCAACTCCTGCAGACGACAGCGTCCTGGCAATGACAGGAATTGCCATTTAAAGTAGTCATTGAAAGTGAACGAGAAGAAGAAGAAGAATTATATTTGATTTTAACTACCAATATATTAATGTCATTGTTAAACCTTTCTACTTAGACACTCAGTGTTCAGTGCTGTATCATTCATTTTCTGTCAACTCTCCCACCCGACCTCCTTTCAGGATCGTTTTGTGGAAGTGATCCAGAACCAAGAGTTCCTCATCCTTCCGTGTGATGAGGTTTGCAAGCTGCTGGCCAGCGAAGATCTCAATGTGCCCAACGAGGAGACCATTTTTGAAGCCGTCCTCACCTGGGCCAAGCACGACATTACCACACGCAAGTCTCTACTCTCAGCCTTGCTGTCTCACATCAAACTACCCCTCATGTCGCCACAGGTTTGATACAATTCTTTTTATACACTTGTTAAGAGTACTGTACATTGTATGTCAGTTATTTCTAATTGATTCTTACATAATTTGTGAAATTCGGGTAGAATAGTTGAGCCATGAGCGAGTTAAGCAAGCTACTGACAAATACACAGGAAGGGAAGACTTGTCTGATCCAGCCAAGGTATTGGTACAATGTCTTCGTCTTGTCTGACTCATGCCTTATGATGATGATGATGGTGATGTTAATAATAATAATAATAATAATAATAATAATAATAATAATAATAATAATAATAATAATGATATCTAGGGAATATGTTTTATCATGTAATGCCTGGTCCTTCACTTCTAAAACAGTGAATTTGTTAGAAGCTGTTTGTGCAGACTTCTATCGAGGAGATATAGAATTTCAATTTTCATGGTCAAAAAGTCTTGTTTAAGTTTGAAATAAAATCAGGTAATAAAGTTTCTCCAGCATGATTTGACTGTGTCAATACTCTTCTCATTTTAAAGTCTGAACACATAACCATCTATGGCTATATATATGTATCTGTTCATGTTTAGTTTATTGCGGACCATGTGGAGACCAACAGCCTATTCCACGACGACAAAGAGTGCCAGCAGCTCATCATGGAGGCCCTTAAGTATCACCTCTTGCCAGAAAGAAGGTCCTCTTTCCAGTCACAACGCACCAAGCCAAGGAAGTCAACAGTGGGAGTACTTTACGCCATAGGCAGCATGGACTGTACTAAACGTAAGTTGGGAGAAAAACTTTTTTTTTTATAATTGTTGATTTTTCTGGCAAAAACAATGATCCTTTCTTAGAGAGCACCCTCTGTGTATATATGTGCCACTTATAAATTGTTTGAGATATGATCACTAAGATCATACCAGCATATTAAAAGAAATCAAATGAATAGATAGTTCACTCATTAAATTTGATTTTTGTAAGTCACGGGCCATATATCATAAACCAGTTCTTCCATGCGAACGGGAGGGGGTGAAAGCCCGCACGGGAGGGGGGTGAAAGCCCGGACGGGTGGGGGTGAAAGCCCGCACGGGAGGGGGTGAAAGCCCGGACGGGTGGGGGTGAAAGCCCGCACGGGTGGGGGTGAAAGCCCGGACAGGTGGGGGTGAAAGCCCGCACGGGAGGGGGTGAAAGCCCGGACGGGAGGGAGTGAAAGCCCGGACGGGAGGGGGTGAAAGCCCGCACGGGAGGGAGTGAAAGCCCGCACGGGAGGGAGTGAAAGCCCAGACGGGAGGGAGTGAAAGCCCGGACGGGTGGGGGTGAAAGCCCGGACGGGAGGGGGTGAAAGCTCGGACGGGTGGGGGTGAAAGCCCGGACGGGAGGGGGTGAAAGCCCGGACGGGAGGGGGTGAAAGCCCGGACGGGAGGGGGTGAAAGCCCGGACGGGTGGGGGTGAAAGCCCGGACGGGAGGGGGTGAAAGCCTGGGTTGTTAGTCTGCCTGCTATAACAGTTGTGTATTGTTTTCCCTTTTTGGGTTTATTGTTTGGCTTGGTTTTGCAGTCGGTCCTGTAGTTTAAATGGTCCTGACTGTACATATAAGACTTTTTCTTTCAAATTTTTGCCATGGTTTACATCATGACCTTTTTTATTTTACTCCTGTATTTCTCTTGAATATAACCTGTAGAGGGTCCAACCAGCATTGAGAAGTACGACCTCCGTACCAACAGCTGGACACAGGTGGCCAACATGGCCGGACGACGTCTCCAGTTTGGCGTGGCCGTGCTGGACGACAAACTGTACGTCGTCGGGGGTCGAGATGACCTCAAGACTCTCAACACCGTGGAGTGTTACGATCCCAAAAAGAAGACCTGGTCTCTGATGCCCACCATGTCCACACGCAGGCATGGTCTCGGTAAGGGAGGGTGTGTTTTCAGGTGGTTGGAAAGGGGGGGGGGGGGTATTTATTGAAACAAACACATTACAAAACAATCAACATCAATGTTGCAATACAATAAGACACATTAAAATACAAAAATATTTTACAAAGGTGAATGTTCTGTTAAGAAAGAGGAAATGAAAGTGCAGAGGACAATGTTTTTATTCACTTTTTTGGGGGGATTATGAAGATGGCAATTTCGTATATACCCAAGTCTTTCTTATTCCACATCTGTTTTGTAATTTCCTGCCAGATTCGAGTTTCCACTGTAATTTTAATTTGATATTATATTCTTCCAGTTGGATGTTGCCTTTCAATACCATAGTCATAATTTCTAACCCTCAGCCTCTTTTTTTTTTTTGTCCCGGGCCTCAAACTCATGCCACCTGTGTCAATTCCATTAGAATATACATAGGTTACATTACGTTTTTAGTTTCAATCTTTCTTCACATCTTTTCCCCTCCTTTTCTCTTAACTTTCATTCATCTTCCCTTTCTAGGTAATTTAGATTTGAGATATCATCATGCATTAATGTTATTAGATAAGATAAGATAAGATAAGATATGCTTTATTAACCCAAAGAGGGAAATTGATAGTGTTGGTAGAAAGCTCTGTTTAAACACATGATACGTCGAAATTACAGAAAAATTATTGTTAGCTGCTCAGCCTGTTAGCTGCTCAGCCTTAATTTCTTTCTCTTCCTATCTACTACTACTACCACTAGGGGTCGGAGTCTTGGAGGGACCAATGTATGCTGTGGGGGGCCATGATGGCTGGTCCTATTTGAACACAGTGGAGAGGTGGGACCCCCAGGCCCGACAGTGGAGCTATGTGGCCCCCATGTCCACATCCAGGAGCACGGTCGGAGTCGCTGCTCTCTTTGGAAAGTAAGTAGTTTGAAAGGGGTTGGGTTTTTTTATATAATATTTCGTCTTGCATGCAGGTTGAAAGTCAATTATCTGAGATGCCTTTGGTTTGACTATACAGCTGATGAAAATGGCGTCAAACTAAGGATGTTTTTTAAGATTTAGATAATAAAAATGAGCAAAAAAAACAAAACACAAAAAAAAGAACTCTATATCATTTATTTTTATTTTTTTAAAGCTTATAAGATTGTTCTCTCAGGGAACTTTCTTAAGTAATAGAAATATTTTTTGGGTTGTTTTTTGGCTTTGTTGATGTTATAGAGATATATGTATGAGTATCTGTGAAGCACGACAAAGCGTCTGGCTGAATGCTTTATCAGTTGGGTAAGCTTTGAAGTTTTGACGTTATGCCCCACTAAAGAGATCTATTATTTCATATTGTTTCTTATCTTTGACCCGATGACAGATTTCCCATGGAGAACAATTTAGTTTTTATTAAAACACACAAGAAATGGACGGAGAAACATGGTTCCAGCTTTTTAAAATGGCAATGGCAAAACTATAACTCTTATTTTATGAAATGTCAGCATGTAACATATTTGGCATATTGGGCTGTTGAGGAACAAATACTGATTTGCCAACTTTGGCACCTTGGGCACTAAAGGGTTAATTATTGAAGAAATATTTCCTTATTTGTTTTGTATTATATATATATGTTGTTCATCTTGGTCTCTAATAATTTGTTCAGGCTGTATGCAGTGGGTGGGAGAGATGGCAGCTCTTGCCTCAAGACCGTGGAATGCTTTGACCCCCACACCAACAAATGGACTCACTGCAGCCCCATGTCCAAGAGGAGGGGAGGGGTCGGGGCGGCCAACTGCAATGGCTTCCTGTACGCAGTGGGAGGGTTTGATGCTCCCGTCAACCACCCGACCAGCAGTCGGTTTGAGTGTGCTGAAAGGTGAATAGTTTGTGTATACTTCAAGCCTGTTTTTGTTTTTTTGTATTGTTTCGGGGGTTTTTCGAGGGGTTATTTTTGTGTTTGTTTGTTTTTTGGGGGTTATTTTTGGCGGGGTTGGGGTGAGGGGGAGGGGGGGGGGGATTGTGTGTTTATATTGAAAGAATAAAAGTTTTCATGGTTGTATTGTTTGGGTTTTTTTCATGTATGGTTAAAATAGCACTGTTTTTGTCCGTCAGCTAACTGAGGCTAATTTATATACTCGGGAGTTTTGACATTACCTGCCTTTCTACTTGAATTAAAATGTGAATATATGGATTATTGCTTGTGGTCGGTGTCTGGAACATGACATTATTGTTGATGGGTTGTTGTTTTTTGGGTTTTTTTGTTAAATTATGCACTGTGGGCTGATCCCCCACTTGCCTTAAATATCTTTTGTAGATTTTCCAACTCTGTATCAGGCCATGTGTACTAGTAGGGCACAGACTTGCACTTAACCTGTATACGCTTTACCTAGGTCTGCGCATCAATGCCTTCTGCCTTGTACACTGTCCTCGGCCAGACACAGAGCTGGTCCCTAGACTGTTTAATCACGGTTCTAAAGGGATCATATAACAAACAAGGGGTTTTTTATTATTATTATTACATCAGGGATTTATCAGGTTGTGAGATATATAGACATCTTCTTTGAAGTAGATTAGCTTTGGAAAAAATGGTTGATAAATACCAAATACATTACACCTTGCCCATTTTCCAATAATAGTGTGTGTCATCCCGCCCGACATAAGCCACAGAATAAGCATTGACTGATTTTGATGGCACAACTTTCAAATCACATAATATCACAAAACAACTAAACCAAAATGGCGTTGAACACTATTTAACACCACTACGTCTACCATATTTGTTTAGTATTGTCATGGTCACTATTACTTATTCAAATTGGCCCTGTAGTCGCTTCTGTGTATTTATTTATTCTGTGACGTAACCCGCTGACCATTCCAGGTATGACCCCAAGACTGACCAATGGACACTGATGGCACCAATGGCCAGCGCCAAAGACTCTGTCGGTCTGTGCCAGCTAGGGGACCGGCTGTTTGCCGTAGGGGGCTACGACGGGATGCAATATCTCAATGATGTGGAATGTTACGACCCCCTCTCCAATGAGTGGAACAAGGTGAGAGGGTAAACAACAAGTGGCTCATCCATCCTCTGTTTCATTACTGGGCGAGGTCATTTTTAAAAATAAATTATATATTATATTCTGCCGTCATGGTCATGTCAAAAAAAAACTTGAATACGTATGCAAAATTTTGCAAAATAAATACTCAAGTTATTTTCTTGAAGGATTGCGTTTTTTGTAAAGGTATTTGCTTGTGCCACACTGAATAATAATAATAATAATAAATAACATTTAGAACTCGCATTTCCAAAACTGAGTTATGCTCAATGCACCTTACAAAGGCATTTAAGTACATTACAATTACATCACGTTATGAAAATCAATCAGTTAGCAGCATATTATTTCATCATACATATTAAGAATGTGATACAAGTCAAAGCGCATAGAGCACCATGGTGTATAAGAGCTATGTAAGCGCCATTTCATTACAATATATTAGTATTATTAAGGATTGGATTCTTTGTGATGAGGTCATATGATAATGCTCTCAGAATACAAACAAATGGACATAGGTGACCTCATGACCCCTGTAATACTAGGGAGAGCCAGTGAAGCATTTTATTAAATTTTCTTCTATATTTTTTTATTTTAGGTAGCACCTTTGTGCACTGGTCGTGCGGGCTACTGCGTGGTCCATGTGCCCAACATGTGACTAGTACGTTCCCGCCAAGCTTCTTCACGAGCTGAAGCCCTGGCCCTGTTGAAGAAACTGCCCTTAGGCCTGTGGACAGCCAATCAGTCGTGATTTCTACAGAGGGGGTTTGCAGCGGGAACCATAGACTACAACTGACAACTCAGGAGACCAAGCTCATCATCATCATACATGTATATAATGTTATTATTCAAACATGTATTAACCCTTGTCCATTATACCCACACCTCATTCATGCATCAACCCTTGCCCATCATACCCACACCTCATTCATGTATCAACCCTTGTCCATCATATCCACACATTATTCATGCATCAACCCTTGTCCATCATACCCACACCTCATTCATGCACTCTGTGGAAAGCAGTTTGTCTCACGACCAGCCCTGATTTGATGAGTCTCCTGTCGGGAATCGGACATAATATTATTATGATGGAGTTATAGACATCTTTAGGAAGCTTATCGTTTCATCTTCTTTCTAATGGAGGAAAGAAAACGTTTTGGAGCTAGTTTGATTTATGCTGGGAGGTGTAGCCGTCTCTCCCGAATCGGGACGCTGGAGAAAACCATGATCGAAGTTGACTCAATTTTATCATGTTTGTTCAATGCAAGATAAAGCGGCTCAAATTGAACTGTTGTCATCATATTATGTGGTGCATGGTATTTCACTAGAACTGCAAGGTTATATGAAGCAAAAATCATTAGATTTTTTAGATATAAAAAAAAACTATCAATGTCTGACTAAGAGGGTATTTCTCAGAAAGACGAATCCCGACATCTGACTCATTCGGATAAAACGCTACACATTTACTCTTCCTATTTTTTTATTTTTTTTTCCCTCATGAAGAGTTACGCATTCCAAATTAGAAAGGGTTGCTCCAACTCTCATAAAGACAAACACACTGGTCATCAGAAGTCCTTAAAGCAATATATATATTATATATATATACGGTATATCATTTTTACATTATTTATGTTTTTCATCCTAATGTATCATCAAATTGAAATTGTAAAAAAAAATTGTTTATAGTTATATTTTAAGCATTTGGCATTGAAAAGTATCGCGCAAAAAGTAAATCAGACAAAAAGAAAGACTTATCAGTGTCATTTCTGAGTTTGTATTATAATTTTGGTGGCAAATTGTCATCTCATGGGGGTACATATAAAATTTGCTCCTCGTAATGATTTCTATCTTCTTGTTTTCAACTTCTACTTCTTGTCTTCCTGAGATGTAAGCCATGTCTGAATAAATGAAACTTTGTTCAAACCAAACAAATGATCACCCTGACATGATCTGTTATGGCTGGATTGCATTTTTCCCTTCATTCATTCTTTGAAGATAACTGTAAGAAAAAGAAATGAAGACGGTCGACGAAAATCTTTTTTTTGTATTTTCTGTTCTTGTCTCTCACTGGCACTGTTATATTATGCCTCTGTCATTCTGTGGTAAGAAAAAGGGGAAAAAAACCTTGACATCATCATTCTGTGGTAAGAAAAAGGGGAAAAAACCTTGACATCATCATTCTGAGGTGCAAAGATGTGTATCATAATAAGCTCTAATAGTAACAGTAACAGTAGACTTCCAATGAATATGATGGTGGTAGTCAATGTGTGAAGACAGGATCTGAGACCATTAACATTTATTGGTCTTGTTAGTTCTTGGAGTAACCTTTTTTTTAAATTATTATTATTATTATTATTATTATTATTATTATTATTATTATTATTGAATTGGGCTCTCTTTTACCTTTAAAGTTGATCACTGAAATTTATATCAGACTACCACATATTTGTTTTGTTTCGTAGTCAATGAGATAACGTATCTTGACAACTGATTGATCGTTTTACGGAGGGTTTGGTTCCAAAATGCGATAATAGCTATGAAGGGAGGTTACTCATAGTTTTCATTTTTGCTATTTGTCGAGGTTTGAAATGAAGCCACTCATTTCCATTGACCTAGTCTTTGTCTTCGTCAAAACTACTAGTTGGTTTGGTAAAACGTGAAAGGTTGTTATGATATATATTTCAAAAACAAAACAAGCACTCAATGCGCAAAGGGGATGCGACACAAGTCTTTGTGAATCTGTCCTTTTTTAATTGACCATAAAGGCCGAGGTCTTTATTGAAGTTGAGCTTTTTTTTTTGTATTCCATCATTACTGCCACGATATAAGGTATATATATATATATATAGTACTATTTTCAAAATCACCATTGTGTCATAGTGAACTTCAGAAACATCTATGCAAGCTTGTCAATAACTGTTTAAGCTGTTAAAACGTACAAAGTATTGTGAAATTTTTGAAAGTAGGTGATGCCATATGAATTGTAAATGTACCCTTTTTTTGTATTATCATTATTGTCATCAACTTTTTGTTTTGTTTTTCGTTTGTATGACTCACAATTTCATGTAACAATGATTTAGGTAATTCAACTGTTAAAGTGTGTCATACATCACATCTTGTTACTTGCCTTTAAACATGACACCAATTACAGCCAATTATAAAAGATTTGTCACTATTTCTGGCACTGCTTGAATATTGATTTTATATTATTCCACAGAATAATATTTTTTTTCAAGAATCAACTTGGAACATTCTCCTTCGTGTGTGTGGGTTGGGATGAATTTTATTTTATTTTATTTTTTATTTTATTTTATTTTTGGTTCACTCTGATGGCTAATATGCGAGTGAAGTTGATAAACGGTTTTCACAAATATTTCCACCTGGCTAGGTAGCAGCAAATTTGTTGGAATACTGGCATGGGTCTAAAAGTGTTTTCTTTGTGAATGAAGTGTAGTAGAAAACTGTATTGAACAACTTCAATTATTTACAACAATGTGCCTTTGTTGAATGAACCAGTGAAACATCAAGCATCATGACCATCGCTCGTCTCTCTCTTCGTATTCTTACTCGAATGCAAGAGTTCAGAACCAGATTATTTTGTTCTATTGAATTCCATACCATAGATACTATTTTTTTTGTCTTTTTATGATGGGTTTAGGGGGCTTTTGAAATGAATGTTATATGTGAAAGAAATTTCAAATCAGTTGTTAAATTTTTGATCTCTCTAAAGCCAAATGTAAATATAATTATCAGATGTTCATCTTAACGCCAAAAGGTACCCGCCCTGGTATTTGGAAAAAGAAAATGCATAATCATCTATGTCAAATCAATTGTCTTTACAACCTACCTTATCATACAATACTATATCAGGCCTTGGGTTTTTACACTTGTGTAGATGCATTAACTATCTCTGTCTGCCAAGATTTGTTTTTCTGGTATTTTTTCATACACAATTGCTTCTTATACATCGTTGGGGTAAAATATATTGCATGCAACGTCTCAAAATATGATATCCTTTAACTTTAAGGCCTCACAATCTTCTTGCGATGTTAGTCGTAGGTTGATGTTCTGAGAACATTGCAGGCCGTTGTTTGTGGTGACTGTGAGTGTGACAGTCACAGTTGTTATTTCCCATTGGTATGTTTGAAATCGAATTCCACAGCCTTGTTTGCTGGTGCGTTTGAATCCCTTCTGAAATTGTGTCCCAAAAGTCTCCATCTGGCTTCTAATATCTGAATTGAGTTTGGTTTCCCGCTATACTTTTTATACACTTATAATGATTTATTTGATATCTTGACTGGGTAGTTTATTCCTAATACCCTTGTGTGTCGTCTTGTAATGGAAAACATCCAGTTTTTCCTCATCTGTCTTTGTCTTAGCCCATGTCCCACAATCACAAACTAAGATCCTTTTCTAATATATTTTGTCTGTTATTAACTGTACGTTTGCCAGTTTGTTAAGCACTACACTTGAAAGCTGTTCTGTTTTCAATTAAAGATTTAGCTTCTTTTTTTTAACAGATAAACTGATTTTGTTTCTTTTCTTCAGCGAGGATGATTTCTGTTTTATCCTGTGTTAGCAAATAAATTTTGCCTCAAATTACTGCTAGTCTGTTATCGAGGATTGCTAGGCCCTATTTCAAAAGCTCCCCACATTATATCTCATCTTTTCCAGTAGTCTGTCTCATTGTGCAATAGTATAAAATTTCCCTTTTCATCTTTAATTGATCAAATCCAAGGTGTGATGTAAGTAACAGCCTGTTGAAAAGCGCTGTTGGTTACAAAACAATCTATTTCCTTTGCATAATCTACCAAGCCCCACCGTTTTCATTTGGCTGGCCTCTTAGGCATGTATCCCCTTTAGCCTGAAGACCTTCAGCAATTATTGTTTTCGCAAAGACTCATTGTAAACCACAGTAAGATTTATATAACTGTTTATAATTATAAGTGACTGATATGGGGACATAGATATTTATAACGACACGAATGGTTTTTATCTTACCTTTAAGGTAATTTCCAGCAACTATTTTCAAAAAGTCACTCCTGTCTATCTAATCCACTCATCTGTGTTGGTGAGTTGCTGTCCAGTCAATACCATATAATTTAGTCTTTGTTTCTCCAAAATATACGATGTCCACTTATATAAAACTTTGAGTCATTGTCAAGCTGTTCTTGCTCATTTTTGCCAACTATTCAATCGTCTATTGAGTGTGGCGATTTATAATTAAAATAAAAACAAACTCATTATTGTTTGCATTCATTCACATAGATACATGAAAACTGTAGACCTGTCATTATCAACAGTTGTCAGTCAAGTTCTGTGGAATTTTTTTTTACTATATTAACCACTCTTCATTCAATAGTGCCTTGCATTATATTTTCAGCTTCTTCGTGAATGGGATTTTTGGTGCCAAATTGCTAAGCTTGTAATGCTACTACTATGATTTCTCGTGCTTGACTGAAGAATTTAAATGGCTTTTTTTTTTCTTTGTACTTTAATTAAATTTCAATTCAAACACTTGAAATGTCTTGGTCGAGTAACGGCAACGGAGTCTTCTTAATACAACAAGCCTCCAGGGACCAGACATGTAATATAATGTGTTAATATTCATCAGGGTTTATCGTAACGTTTCAGGAGGGGATAATGTAGCACTTATCAGGCAGCACTCATTTTATAGATGGTTGTTGAGAATTGGCACTGCAAACTAAACCCACTGTCACACTATGTTGGGAAGCAAACATGACTGACCAAATTTATGACAGGGCGTGGTGTTTGTGGCAGTCAGTGTGAACTTGTGTGGGGGGGGGGGGGGGGGGAGAGAGAGAGAGAGAGAGAGAGAGAGAGAGAGAGAGAGAGACAGAGACAGAGACAGAGAGAGAGAGATATGAAGATGGAGAGAGACAGCGACACAGAGAGAGGATGTGTGTTTATGATTCTGTGTAAAGTGGGGCATTGCATTTTCTATTTCAAAGGTCATTGTATATGATACAGAATGTGACTGACATTTGTCTTTAGCTGCTGATGATAAAGAAGGAAATAATCAGAGCTGAGACATGTTTATTTTAATTTTATCCCAAGCAAGTATATCAGTATGTTATATTGCATACAGACTTCATTGTAGGACACCAAATGTAGTGAGCAAGACTCTTTAAAAGAACCAACTGACAAAATGTATAATTAAATCTCTTTTGACGTGATATGTATTCGGAATCACACCATCCAGGCAATGACCATCTTTCAAAACGTGTCACTGTGATTGTGATGAAGACTCGTTTATAAAATGGTTGATATTATAATTGGCTTGCATTGTAAGTGTTTGCACGATTCCTTCGCTGCCATTGTTTTTTTGACTGCTTCTTTGCACGTCTTCCACTAGTGGTGTGTCCCAAGATCGTGATGGAATTTACTCGTTTCAAATGGTGCTGCAATCGACACTTTGTTGTTTGATTTTTACAAAGTTGTTTGTTTCTAAATCATCTTTGTGTCTATTAAAAATAAAGATTTGAATATTACGTCTGTCTGCTTTGTCGAGGAGCCATAACCTGGAAAGCCAATTTGATTCTTCTATACAATTCAGTTTAGTGCGCAAAAAAACATTGTTTGCTTTAGTCTATTGATTTGCATTGTTCTTAGAATTGAATTTACCTTTTTCAAATATATTATGCATCCAAATCATGAAAGATACAATTACACTGCACTGTGCCCTTTGAAATATATTATGTATATATATATATACCTATATATAAAAATATATACCTATATATATATATATATATACCTATATATATATATATACCTATATATCTCACTTTAGACCCTTAAGCAGTTTAGTGTTTGCGTAAATTAAAAATTTC
>JARFNW010123650.1:0-12467 GCA_031763155.1 Dirona albolineata
CTCTCTCTCTCTCTCTCTCTCTCTCTCTCTCTCTCTCTCTCTCTTTCTCTCTCTCTCTCTCTCTCTCCCTCTCTCTCACTTTCTCTCTGTCTCTCTGTGTGTGTGTCTGTACGTGTGTGTATGTGTCCACTCTCTCTCTCTCTCTCTCTCTCTCTCTCTCTCTCTCTCTCTCTCTCTCTCTCTCTCTCTCTCCAGCGTCACCCACATAGGGAGTTCGCTTCCCGCCCTGCCTTTTCTGCTATAGTCATCACCTTTGTCCAAAATTAAGTAAATTGTGGCGTTTTAAAGAAAGATCAATTCCTTAATATGTCTAAGATATTCACCTTTCGTTCTTCCGGCCTCTCTTTATTTTGCGGCCCACTTTCCTTTATGTATTATATTGCCAAGATGACGACTGGGAAAATGATCCAAAGTTAAAGAACATAATACTTTATTTGAGCAACATTCCATGCTCTGTTGTTTATAATGAACTATGGTAAATTAACACTGTGCATAGTAGTTAGTTGCCCTCAGCAAGACACCGAGTTAACACACAGTAAAACTTTAGAGTATGCAATCTAGCTTCAGAGACTGTCGGCCCAAAAGAAGCATTCCACAAGTAGAACATGATTGGGTTGGGGTGGAATGAAGAGGAAGTGGGCCGCAATGGAGTGAGGACTACTTTGTGGTAACAGCGGATTGGATAAGAGATCGAAATAAACTTTCTATGAATGTACATTTAAGAATTAGAAGTTAAATCAGTATTATCTGTTTAGACTCCTCGTTGCCGTCTGAATATTCCATCAACCTCTTTCTGCGATTTGCAAAGATAGATAACCATTCCTACAATGATGAGACCACTATTAATGAGATATATCGATTTGATATCTATATTAAATCGATAAATTACCAATTACCAATAGCAAATAATTGAGTGTCAGATTAAGCGATTCATGCTTCAGGGGCCGGTTAATCATTATGATAGAAGGGGGATATGTCAAGATGTAATTCTAACATACGAGGAAATCAAACAGATCGGATCTGTGCCATAATTGGATTTCACCGACAATCGTCGCACACTGATGAATCCGGACATTTGTATAAATTCATTTCGGCATTAATTTGATCTCGGGCATGTTTGATTTCTGTCACCAGTGACTTGTTCCATACCGATTCCTATGAGGACGAATTAGTCGCCGGCCGTGGTTTGGGGAAGATGGTCACGGAAATTATGCGAATTAGATGCTACTACTATCCTGATTCATCTTGTGGCCAGGTCAAACGAGTGGCAAGTCACTTTTCGGCATGTTGTTGTTTATCGAGTCCACTTTATACCAAGCAGTGTAGGGGCCAGCCATGTGTCAAGCTCTGAAGGGTGTACATGACAAATGGAAGTAAATCCAAATGAGAACGAGGACTAACACCACTCATCAACTTACACATGTCTAAAAAGACTCTGCGTCAGAAATTAATGACGAGCAGGTGATGAGCCCACTTCGACCAAACCTCTTTACCAGTAAATTGAACAACAATGTACCATGAGATCCATACACTTTACCGACAAACACTTTTTAGTTACCCCAGTGGCTACTCTTCAGTTACAGGACAACTGGGTGTAGCCACCTGTGTCACTTTTCGGCATGTTATGAATAATAATAAATATTGATACATTTCTTCATTAACTCTCTTTCGTCTGCAGGACTTCCCACAGAGCTGTACACGATCTGGGAGGCGTACCCTTGGCGTCTCGGCGTTGTCTTCTGTTATTTACGTCAGACTTTCCTGGAAGTGTCCTCGTACGCGTCAGTCCTCACCATCACGGCCTTCACTGTCGAGCGTTACGTTGCCATCTGCCGCCCACTCCTGGCCTATAAAATGGCTACGCTGTCTAGGTGTGTACGAAATATTTTACATTTATTCTGTATTGAGTAACTAATAGGAAGCCAGGAATCAACTTCAACGCTAATTCAGTGAAAATAAAAATTTGAAGGGAAAATACTTCAAAGGATATACGATTAACAATACAAAAATGTTTCGAGTTTCTTATTTAATTAATTCTATTCTTTTTGTCCGATGTGCAGTATTATTGATAAAGGTGAAACCCAAAATATTTATGTATTGTTAAATCATTTTTACTCTACAATCTCTATTTTCGATATACATGGCTTCCTGCCCGCTCATTCCGTAAACCTTCGACCATGATTGTTTACACCGTATTTGTAACCAAACGGTTTTATGTTGTTTCATATTCAAACATAATATCATGTAACTAACGGCATAGCTAAATCAAAATAACATCGGAAAGATGCTGTCGGCAAATGATATGAACCTAATGCAGAATGAAAATTGCCGGGAACTCATTGTCAATAAATCTCAATTACTCTGGTGAAATTCGGTGCAAGGCTTCCCGCGAAATGATTATTGTTCGTTTGAAATCAACAATAGAACAGAGGCAATTGTTTTGAATTAATTATTTGGGTTGTTTTGTTTGCTAAGAAACGTAGATTTTACGTTGTGTTGACAATTTTTTTGTAATATAGTTTAAGTCACATCACTTTATCTATTAATATGATATTTAGTTTGTTTGCTGTCTGTTTCCTATAGTACTGTGATTAAACAATATAGGGAACAGCTCTGTGTCTGTGCGAGGACAATGTAAAAGGCAGAAGGCATCGATGCCCGGACCCAGGTAAAGCGTATCCAAGTTAAGTGCAAGTCTGTGTTCTACTAATACACCTGGCCTGAGACAGAGCCGGAAAATATATGGATCAACATACTTGATGCACGCAAGGGATCAGCCCACTGTGTCAATAAACCTTGTCAATTCAATTTAGTGGAACATCAAAATTAGAGAGCAACACTAGAATATCATATTAAAATCTACATCTTGTACGATGTACATAGACCGTCATCTTTAACCATCTGACATAGACCTCAAACAATACATACATAAACAAACAAACAAACACTCAAACAAACAGAACACATCCCAAAGCAACAACAACATAAGAAAATCAAACTAAAACACAAAACCCAACACACACACACACACACACACACACACACACACACACACACAGCACAGCACAAGAAATCAACCCAAAATCACTGTCTCAAGTCTCAAGCACTGTTCGAACTCAGTCACCTGATATCAGTATTGGGGCAGGGACGCTTATCCACTACATTATGACATATCTTCGTTCACTCCAAGGCAACAGCAGCAGCTGCTAACACGATCTCAAAGTCGCCTGGATTAGATGGGATACAATTTATGGAATCTTAGCTGCTATACTCACCCCCACACACCCCCCCACGCCCCCCCCCCCAAAGAAAAATAGAAAAGTAGACATAGTTTTGTATTCTGATGGCCTTGACTGGCGTCCGTGCTCATTTGTTCGACCCTACAGGCAAAATACATGTCTTTATAAAGTCGGACGTTTGGCTGCTGCTCACGACGTGTGGGAACCGCTGGAGATGTCAATTACAGAAACCGGAAAGGCTGTCAGTAAATCAAACCAACTTCCGGTTTAACATTGGAGACGAGACGGGCCCATCGGCTAAGTTGTCAATTAGAATGGAATAAGGATTGAATCGAATTGACGTTGCAGCTTCATGCTGTAATCCAACGTATTCGGAGATACCCCGTAATGATAATATAGAAATCCATTTATTACATTCAAGGACCATCACGGCTTCGGTATTTTTAATTTTTTTTTTGCATTTTTTTTTCAAAATCAAAATCTTTGGTATGTTTCAGTGTATGTGGTGTTCACTCATAAGGAATAAATTGCATATTATCAAACTCCCACGCATCTTTTTTTGTAATAAATAAAAATTAATATATTAATCCTAATGAGTGGTCGGGTGATTTGGCGTTATGGTCTATTCCGAATGTTGACCGGAATAACGAAGACGTCATTGAAGATGCAACGCCGCAAAGTAGAGTCAACGTTTTTAGAAACATTTTCCAGTGTTGCCACCTGGATTCGAACCCGCAACCTCTCTTCAACCAATAAATGCGTGAGATGTAGCCACTGTGCCACCGGTACAGAGCAAGAAAGTTACGATTTAAAAAACAAAAACCCACAGAAATTAAATTATACAACTAACTAACAATGTGAACAAGAAGAAAAATCATCACATTTTTTGTTTTTACTAACTTTCAGTTACGCAGTGGGCTCATCACCTGCTCGTCTTTAATTCCTGATGCAGAGTCTTTCTAGTTCTGGCTATGTGTTAGGTGATGACTGGTGTCAGTAAGTCCTCATTGACATTTGGATTTACTTCCATTTGTCATTTTCACCTTTCAGAGCTTGACACATGGCTGGCCCCTACACTGCTTCATGCAGTATAAAGGGGACTCGATAAACAAGCTTTATTCCTAGTTCGATTTAATATAGGACACACTTCAACCATTGTCACATAGCTGAGTCTTTGCTACTACCTGCTTTCTTTCTTCCCCTTTTGATTATTTTGTACTGTGAGTCAGAAGTTCCCAAAATCATCTCAATACGTATTGTCTTTGAGTTTGAGAGACAAGTTTAAATTTGTGTCTCCAAGACTAATACTAAAGATAGGCTTCGAACTCTGGAAGTTGAGTTTGAAAGCCAAGAGAAACCAAATGAATAGAGATGATGCTGCACAGATCTTCCCACACAGGAGTTGTGGCAATGATATTAGGTTTATTTCTTTTATTTCATCTTCTTCATCTTTGAAAAAAATTGACCTGTTTGTTTGTAGTTGTTATTTCTCATTGCTATATCTTCTATATATAATAATATGACCATTTAATTTACGCTGACTGGATTCTCTTCTACTTCTTCTAACAATGGACTTGTGAGTAAGAGAGAGAGAGAGAGATTGCTTATGTGTGTGTGTGTCCTACACAAATTAAGAGATAACTTGAAGTCAGCCGTTGTTAACATTAACATCCCAACCTGTCATTTTCTAATTTCCGCCGCTATGTGACCGTGGCTGTCTGTCAATGTGCTTCTTTTTTAACAAAACAAAACAAAACTTTGTAGTGATTGCTTTTCTTATTCTTATATATACTTATACTT
Organism: Dirona albolineata; assembly: GCA_031763155.1. Lineage (NCBI taxonomy): Eukaryota > Metazoa > Mollusca > Gastropoda > Nudibranchia > Dironidae > Dirona > Dirona albolineata. The sequence goes on from JARFNW010123650.1 coordinate 5,040, forward strand.
TGGGTTGATATATTCACTATTTTAGGAAACATCAGGAATATTTCAAAAGGGGCCATAACTCCTCCTCCTCCTATTCTTATTATTCTCAATTAGGATTTTTTTCTTTTCTTTCGTCGTCAACCCTGTAACAATTTTTGTTTGTTACGGGGTTACTTTGCAAGAAATTATTTGTAGAATGACATACTCCCTCCCTTCTCTCCCCCCGCTAAGGTTGAAATTGATGAAAGTAATTCCTTCATTATATTGGTACTGGATGTATATTTATTTAACTTTCCACTTCTGGCCAAGGTGTCATTTGGGGCAGGGTTTCTCAAACTAGTTTCGCTTCGCATCAGCTGGTTTAACTAGCTCCGTGTTCAGACGTAGAGGAGTAAATGCAATTATAATTATAAAAATTGTGTTTGAATGACGACTTTTAAATAGGCCAAGACGTTATTCCCCCCATTGCTGCGTGATTCAGATTGCATTTCTGTCCCGACGCAAATCATTCCTGATTCCCCCCCCCCCCCCCAAACCTACATGAAGGAAACGCAAAAACACACAAAATAACGATTTCTTCTTATTACAGTTGAAGCTGATGATTTATTTTTTTAAAATCATTTTTGTATTAAAAAAATTTCGACCAATAATTTTTTAACAAATTTCCTCGAGTAGGAAAAGTTTGAGAAACCCTGATTTAGACCAACGTTCTTTAACCTTGCTGAGGCTTTCCTGGTCAAACAAGCTGAAACTGAAACATTAACATGGACGAATTGAACGTTGATGTTACCGTACTCTGTAGTCGGTTTGAACCTCGTTCGTTGGTTCCATTGATCCATAGGTGATGTCAGACAGACAGGTTGAGAAAATGGCCATCAAGACAACAAGTAAGGCCAATGTCATGTTGGTGTGCAGGGCACTAAACTCTGTGCAATAAAATTTGGATTGATCATTTATTCATGCCATGGTTGCTCATTTCTGTTCATTGTTGGTGTTCATATTATATATTGATTTGTTTGTTTTGGTTTTTTAAATCTATTTTTATATAGTTGTCATGTCTTCGTCCGCCAATATGGAGGCGAGATGGCTGAGTTATTAAGACATCAGAATCTAATGAAGGTTGTGGGTTCGAATAAGAACTCGGTCACCTCATTTTCTGTCTTGAGCAAAAAACTTTACTTCATTTGCCTCGCTCAACCCAAGTGTAGAAATCAATATCAGCTTACAACTAGGGATGTAATCTGCAATAGACAAGCGTTCTATTCAGAAGGGTGACATATTGTCACTGGTATACCTACGGATACTAGGCTGCTCTACTGACCTCAAGGATCTGAAGGACTTACAACATTTTTCCCTCCATTAAAGTTGTTTGTAGCTTGAAGAAGGCAGATAAAACAATCCATTTTTGAAACAGAGTTTTGTGAAAGATTCTGAAGACACCCCTGTTGCCTAGGATTTGATACCTCAACTTCTGCATCTTCAGCGACGTTATCCACTGAAGTATGAACAAATTGAACCATTTCCAAGACTAGTTACGATATTCAAGTCGGAGATGCGTCCGTCTGCATGCGCGGACAAATCTCCTGGTCGAAGGATGAGTCAACGGATCGCAGTGTGGCGGCTGCTCTACCGATCACGACACCTCGACCGAGAACTAAGTCGTCTGCGAATGATTTCGCGCCCCGGAGTTTCAGACATACATCCGACACTGATGGCTATTGTCTGACTGGTGGTCCTTTCAAATCAAAACTTTTCCCTCAAGTGTGTATTTGAAAGGGAGCATCGTTTTACCTATCTACACCATACCACCATGTATTCTCCACATGCTATCAAAAAACAATGGTGTCGAACGTATGTCTGGTTGAACACCAAGGCTTACAATTAAAACAAAGTAACGAGGGCTGCAAGAAGCTAAACATCAGAATAAAAGGAATGCAAAATAAGATAACGGACCCCATTATCATTTTCTTGCTTTGGTGGTATAACGTCCAGTGTAGAACAACTAACCATAACAACAAGAGTATTTTAGGTTGGTTATTATATCAAACAGCAACAGTTCAGTAAGCATAAAAAATAAAGTTAAAATAGATAGCCTTGTCTCGAGAGTCTTTTGTTCTGTCCCATGTCAGTTGGTTTTCTGACACTAACAGAACATAGTGGCTCAGAGACCTAGACAATCAACTATCTGTTTTCGCTTACCATTTATGTTTTGTTTGCTGGTTGATGAAGGTCAGACCTGAAACCTTATTATTGTTAGTTGTCGTACACTTAAAGCTAAACCATTATCTTTTTTTCAAAAGGAGTATGATAGGATCTTCCATATATGGAAGACTCGAAAAACACAAACATAAATTATAGCCAGGATTTCATTAATTTAATTGCACAAAATTTAATACATTTAGGGCAAATTGGAGCAAAATATTAATTTGAAGAAGTTAAGTACTTTGCATTGGACAAAATAAATACCTACTTTGCATAGGAAAATATAAATATAAGTATTTTGCATAAATTATTCAGTCAATATAAAAAATGTATACTTATATTAATATTATGCATATAATCTTAAGCCATAAACAAAAATATGTTTTTAGACACATATCAATATAACTAAATTATGATAAATGTATGCACAGGTGAACACATCATTCTCCATCACCACCAAACATTATCTTAATACTTCATTCAAATTCAAATTCACTTAATGGAATGGAACAAGAGTGGAACCTCATTATCATTGTAGACTGTGTCCTCATAACTAACTTACCATTCCCATTGACCGTTTGGGTAACTGACCATTCCCATTGACCGTTTGGGTAACTGACCATTCCCATTGACCGTTTGGGTAACTGGCCATTCCCATTGACCGTTTGGGTAACTGACCGTTTGGGTTTGACCATAACACAGATTGAAAGAATACAATGAAGTAACACTATTGATGTGTTGTCACTTTATAATGTAGCCTGCCAACCTTGGTCAGGTCGCAAAGTTAGCGGTGTAATTCGATTTTACTGCACAATATATGTATAACATATAAAACACCTGGCATGATAAATTACATCTGGCACATGACAACTTTGGATCTAACAATGAACAAGGCCTCGCATTTAACAAGCAGATCAAAATTCCTTGTTTTTTTCTTTTTTAACATTAAACATACCATGTACAAAATATGAATTATGACCCTAATGACACTTATGGTTGATCAATGGAATCAAAAATGCATATTTAAATTTAGAATTAATTTTTTTTGCCAAGACACACACCAGATCCCTGGCTATAAATTTAATGAGTCAATCAAATGATAATCAAAGTGCTTGGGTTTATAATATTAATATTATTATAGTTACAGTCATGGTTACTCCATATCCAACAGACTGTTCCGTTCATTTTTCGCTTCTTTCTTTAGACTTTGCTTTCAAGACCTTGGATATAACCAGAACAATGTGTCCAGTTAGTTCAACACGACCACATGATTATCATTATTATTATGTCCAAAGGTATACTCGTGAAAGTCATAATAGACACCACAAAAAGAATAGATATTGCAACATGATATGGTTTTTTTTAAAATATAATAAACATGATTATCATTATTATTATGTCCAAAGGTATACTCATGAAAGTCATAATAGACACCACAAAAAGAATAGATATTGCAACATGATATGGTTTTTTTTAAAATATAATAATTGTGTAGTCAAACAAAAACAAAAAATTAACAAAATGAACTTGTAAACTCGATGTTCAATCTTCTTCTGATAAAATGGAAGATGTTGAAAAGTAGTCACTATCATGATTGCGCCTTTCGAGACACTTTGTAAAGATTGTCTTATATAGATCTTGTAACTTGTCACTGATGAATATCAATCAATCTTTACGAACAGATGACATATTGTTACTATTACGAATAGGAAATGATATGATAAAAATTTAACGTGAACTAAACTAAAAATGCTGCTGCTGCTGAAAAATGGTAAGATTGAATATTTGTGAATATGAAATCTAAATTACACCACTACTGTCAGACTTAACCTTCTTGAGGAAATCATTCTACCATAGAACATTGCTCACTTTCACGCTTTGATGACAAAGTCACATTTTTCACACTTCCACTTCATTCCCAGCATCCTCTATTCCTCACAGAGGAGCGTTTCTATATATCTAACACTAACATATCTTTCTACTTCTTTTTGTCAGAAAAATTTAAACACTTTTATTATGAAATAAATTTAAATGTCAGCTTAAGGGTTTTTGGTAAAGCAATCTTTTCATTACAAATTACACTGATGGCTCTTTTTCAAGAGGTCACAATCTATACTACTCAGCAAAAGAAATACATATAATTTTTTATATGCTTAAAATCATTTCTAAACATTATCCTGTTACTTTAATGAACGTCGTTTGTTTTGTTATTTATTATAATTACAAGTGAGGTCTCTTCGTAAACCAAGGTGTAATGATTCATATCCCCATGTTTTATTTTATTTTTTATTAAGTTCTAAAATATAACAATGACAAGTTGAAAATTGGCCTTGAAATTAAAAGTCTCAATCTGACAGTTACGCGTTTCTTTTGTTGAAGAGCACATTCAAGATGAATGATGATTCATATTTTTGTTCTTTTCATAAACTTTTAAAATATGACAAGTTGAAAATTGGCATTAAAATTAAATGTCTAAAGTTGACAATTGTGCATTTCTTTCGTTGAACAATACATCCTCTCCTTCTTCTTTTCGTTCACATTACATCCAATACGAATTGTTTGACTTTGACGGTTCGTTGTCGTCAGACTGGTGGCGTTTCCCTCATGTCCTCCACGGCCGCCATACCCAGGTACCAGAACAGGAGCATGTATAGGCTGGTCACCACCACGATCCCAAGGCCGATCATCAGAACTATTTGCTGGGGAACAATTTGTGTTTTAAAGGTTAAGGTTTTTATATATATTAAGATAATAATATAATAATAATAATAATAATAATAATAATAATAATAATAATAATAACAACAATATTAAAATATTATTTAACATTAAAAAAATAATAATGAGATTGGATTAAATGATTTCATTTGAAAGGGGCATCTGTTTGTGTGACAGGTAAACTGGAAAAAAAAAAAAGGAAGTAGAAACTAAAAAACATGATAGTAATACTTAGCATAATATTAATGCGTGCTGAGGTCACAGGTACAATTAATTAATTGACATTGACATTCAACAATTTAATCAGCAACAAATCGGCCATAAAAAAAATATATGACTTGGTTGTAACTAATCCAAGAGAATAACAAGTTTGACTTGTGACGATCGATAAAGTAATCAGTGTTGGTATGGGTTTGGGGGATGCCGATGACATAGAATCTTACCTTCTAGAAATTGTCATTGTACTATTGTTAATTCTAGACAGGCAAAAATCATTTAGCAGGAAGTCTTGCACTAAATCGCATCAGAGCAATGGAAATTGAACATTGGGTTGCCAGAAACCAACTCGCATCAATTTATCGCAGAAAGTAGAGATGGGTTTCTAGTCCGCATCCCAACAGATGTACAGACTCACAATTTCTCTGGATACACTAATTGGCAACATATTAACATCCAGTCCAGGTGACACAAATGTTATTCCAGAGCTGAACATTGTTACCATGAGAAAAGACTATAGAATTAAAACTTTCTTTTTGGCTTTGACTCTGTGAACTTGTAGACATTAGGGCTTGACCAGTTTTAAATTGTTTGCCTCACCTGACTGGACATCGGTGAATTCTGATCAGCTCGATTTTTCATCTGCCTGACCTCCTTCTTGGATTTCTTCCAGTCATGTTTGCCTATAAGTATTAGAAGAGACATCAATTATATCAATATAAAAAAGCATTGGAAAAATGAAAACCTGGTCTTCTACTATTTCTAATTTGCACTCTTGATGGAAAAAACCTGGATTACAGCGTGCATGATTTCATAAGCATGCCATTCATTGTACATGTGTAAAATTTGTCATTTGGGGAAATAAATATCATATTTGATATTAATATCTTATCTACTAAATTTCCTTTATTGTTCTAATAACAATATTTCATTTTTTTCTCCTGAACTGGTTTTTTTTCTTCAGTCATCAAAGGCAGCTACAGCTATATTTATTTCAGACATGAATTCCTTTGCATTTCGTTTACAAGGAGAATATAATAAGTAAATACCAATTTGTTTCCGGTATTGGTCCACAGGCGTGAAATGCTGCGCATCCTTCTTCCCCATCTTTGACTGCTTTTATAAAACGACCCCTTTTCTCGATTCCAATACTCGTCTACATAAAGCTCATAATGTCCAATTCCTCTTAAGGTGCTTGCAAAATTTCAATGGTGGTCAATGACTATACATCTGATGGAAGGAAAAGAAGAAAAATCAAGTCTGCATTTTTGTAAAAAGTTGGTTCTTAGTCTTAGCTGGAACTGGAAATAAAACAATGCAAAGCAAACCCATTTCTGGTCATCCTATGGATAAAGTGGTGCTGGCAATGATAATAAACTGTTGGAAAAAAAGAATATAGAAATAATAAAGAGATTATAAAAAAGTCTAAAGTAAATATACAGTCAAAGTTAAAGAGGTGTTGTGTGAGGCCAGAAAAAATACACATCAGTATCAGTATCAGGCAAGAACCGAAAAGTGACAACTGACACAGTAATTGAATTATTGGAGTTCATGGGCTAGTTCACACTCAGACTTAGGATGGCACCCATTCTAACATTCCGTCCCCTGCACTGAGATTGGGTTAACAAGAATAAGGACCGGTGCCGCACCAGTCACCATTACCATTACTCTAATACTAAAACTAAAGCCATTACAACAGTTACAAGTTACAGGCAAGTTGTTAGACAGTCAGTCTACACTACTCTACAGTTTACGATGGGTTGAAGTTGAACCCAAATCCTGTTGCATTCCCTTTACTTTGCCCTTTGTAGCACTTTGCACTATCAATATAATATAATTAGATATGAAAAGGAGAATGCTACCAACCTCTCAATATTGCATTGGCAATCGCCTGGTCCGAAACAAATTACTGTCGGCTTACATTCAAGACAATCAAGATAATGGTCTGTAACTGTAATGCTTCTGTGCTGTGTTGTCAACATCGCAGGTGAAAGGTCAAAATGCACTAATTCAATTCTTCAGCCACAGAGAGTTCTTAAAGTAAAAATCTCAGGGCAGCAGATACGTAGCAATATGAATACGTGGATGCGAGAACAATAACAAGAACAATAACAATAAAGACAAATTATTCTAGTAGACTATCAGGGCAGTGACAGCAATGCTTTCTATCAATTGTAAACAAATGGGCGTAGTTAGTGGTGTGTATGTATGTGCAGTGTTATGACAATGCGGGAGTATGTTGGGAGAGAGAGAGAGAGAGAGAGAGAGAGAGAGAGAGAGAGAGAGAGAGAGAGAGAGAGAGAGAGAGAGAGA
>JARFNW010123661.1:0-12464 GCA_031763155.1 Dirona albolineata
GAGTATGTGGTTACCCCCCCCCCCCCCCCCCCTCAAAGCAAAACAAAAATAAAATGGAAAACAGCGCAAAGATGATAAAAATCATGCAGTAAAAGAAACAATGATGTAAATCCAAAAAAAAATTTGCAGGCAGATTTTAGAGGGGAGAAAAATCGCATAAAATTATCAGGATTCACATCAATGAGTGACGCATATAGTGTAAGAGAATCTGCGTGTAGAAGAGAGATTTAGATTTACATGCAATTGAATTGTGCACTATTCAAAGCTGAACATTGGACTGACTAACATTGTTTTAGCAGTATATATATGTAAACAGGTCTGAGGTAAAGACCAGGAAGTAGAGCCTATTGTACTAAAGTGATAAATACTGATATAATATATTTTCAAAATCTGTATCAAATTTCATTTAGGACAGTAAACATAATTTTTTAAATCGTCGTCTCTATCAAATATAATGTCTTCTTAATTAACTAAATAATACACATACATACATACATACACACACACACATACATACATACACACACATACATACATACATACATACATACATACGTACGTACATACATACATAAATACATACATATATATATATACACACACACACATACATACACATATACATACATATATACACACACACACACATACATACATACATACGTACGTACATACATACGTACGTACGTACATACATACATACATATATATACACACACACATACATACATATATACATACATACATATATACACACACACACACACACACACACATACATGCATGTACATACATACATATATACATACACTTGAAGAATTGATTCATCTCAGATGTTTGGGATATTCAGAACTTACTGGGACTAATGTTTTCAATGTTTTCGGATTAGCTTAATTTGAATATATGTATAGAAAGTTGAATTTTTAAAAAACTAAAATTGGACAGGCAACATTTGACCAACACCAGTTTTTTACATAAAAATATTCTCGTATTAAAAGAATCTTTGATGGAGACAACATCATCAATCATATATATAATCATCAATAAATTATGCTATTTACACAATCAAATTGATTTATTTCATACATTATATGCAGTAGACATAATGGACAGTGTATATTTCTGTTTTTCTCAACAGCGGTGGACACAGATATTAGATGCCAATTCAGTGTGAAGTGAGAAACAAATGATGAGCTTTTCCGAGCCATCAGTGATTTTTCACAGTATTTCAGTTGGCATTTCTGATTAACCGATTTGAGTAAATTGACTGAAAACAAGATTCACTTATGTAATGATTTTAGTAAATTGACAGTGAATATGATACAGCACAACACATAAGATATATAATATAAAAAGTTTTGTGACCAGGAATTAAATAGAACAATGAATCTCACCCTCTGAATCTCACAAATAAAAAGCAGTCATAAAAAAATAGGAAGATTCATTCACTTCAGAACATTTGTCTGGTAAAAATTTGTATTTAAAAATTTTGTTTCTATCTATAACTCAAACCCAGTCACTGTAAATTCGGTTATTGTAAATTTCTGGTTATTGTGAGTTTCTTAGAAAAATAAATAATCTAAAACCAAAATGTTTTCTACATGTTTTGATCAGTTAATGGAATATAACTCACAACCCTGTTATTGTTATTTCTTTTTTTTTTACTTATATATATATTTTTTTAACATTTGACTAATATCAGAAAAATTGACTGCACAAAATAACTTTAAAATCAGTGAAAGTTGAAAGTAGACCAACAACACTAGACTTTGTCATGGACTAGGTGTTAACACAGAACTGTCAGTTTTCATCTCATCCTTACTGTGCCGGTTTCCCTAACGTGAAGCAGACAGAGTGACAATATGTCTCTCTTCTAGATAGGACGCTAGTCTATCACAAATTACTTCCCCAGCTGTAAGCTGGTACCCATTTCTACAACTGGGTTGAGTGCGGCAATTGGAGCAAAGTTTCTCGCCCAAGAAAAACAATGAGAAGACTAAGAAAGGATTCAAACCCACCGCCTCCACCATGAGAGTCCCCTGTCCTAACCACTCGGCAATTGTGTCTCCAATAGAAGCTGCCCAGCTTACCCCTCTTTCCAATGGAATTACCAGTTTGAATCAATCATTTTATCACTTTTTTTTCTTCATACACGAGGACTAGTTGACCATTCTGACCCGAGAGAGGAGACTGTCCCACCCTCCCATTCTGTACACAAAGCATGTAAATACAATGTTTCACATCTAATCTAAAACAATTTATCTCAAATTCATGGAAATGTTGCACTTGTTGGGTTTGAACCATTTCATTTTCTTCGTCCCAATGTTCAATGTTCTACAATGACATTGAAAAAAGGGGAAACCCAAAACGTTTGTTTATTGTTTGTTTATTGTTTATACCAAAAGCTATTAAATCATTATATACAATTGATTCAATCTCTTTTCCAAGCTTAGAAGTTTTAATTTTTTAAAATCTGAGATGAAATCTCTTTAATAAATCTATTGACACTTTTAAATGTTGAGTTTGATTCCACATTCCAACAACTGACAACAACAAGTCCTATGTAACAAATGAACGTGATCATTATTACTATTACTGATGAGAAAGATCATTATTACTATTACTGATGAGAAAGATCACTATTATTATTACTGATGAGAAAGATCATAATTACTATTACTGGTGAGAAAGATCATTATTACTATTACTGATGAGAAAGATCACTATTACTATTACTGATGAGAAAGATCACTAAAGATCACTATTACTATTACTGATGAGAAAGATCATTATTACTATTACTGGTGAGAAAGATCACTATTACTATTACTGATGAGAAAGATCACTATTACTATTACTGATGAGAAAGAAGGAAACACCGTGTGGAAGCATAGAGAAATGTTTATCCACTTGTGGAATTTACGACTCTAAATAGAGGGGCCACAACACTTTTAAAACTGCACACATTATCAGTGAGGCTGAACAAATTTCCTCTTGTCACAGATGATGTCAGGCTGAACAAATTTCCTCTTGTCACAGATGATGTCAGGCTGAACAAATTTCCTCTTGTCACAGATGATGATCTCTTGACAACGATCAAATCTTATAATAAAATGTCTTCAGCTATAAAGATTGTTAGACAGAAATAGTATAAATCATTCGCAATACATTCTTTTTTTTTTTTTTTACAGCACATTTCCAAGAATTTTACTTTCCGTGAAGCTGAACGAAATTCCCCTTGCCAATGATGATGATGACTTGACAACGATTGAATCTATAATCATAACATTTCAGTGATAAAGGCTGTTTGACAGAAATAGTACATATATATATATATCATTTGCAAAACACTTCATATTTTTTTAGGGCATCTTTCCAAGAATTTTACTTTCCAAGAAGCTGAACGAATTTCCTCTTACTTGTCATTGAAAACTGCTTTAAAATACAATGATTAAATTCATCATAAGTCTTCAGTAACAAAACATTGGCAGGCAGACACATTACAAATTGTTTGTGGGAGAGAAAATGAATGAATTATCCATAGTATTCCTGAGTGACGGCACCAGTTGTGATAACTAAGCCACGCCCTTGATCTTGGCTCTGAGATTTACAATCTACCTTCATTTCCTTCTCTGACGTCTTTGCGGCAAACAGGACAGGTGGCATTGGTCTGGAACAACAACAACAAAAAATGGTTGATTAGGAATCTTTTTAAAACAACAAGTCAATGATGACAGGTGAGAGTTAAATTGAACTAAGGTTTTTGCAACACTGAGCTGTTAACCATTAGTGTAAGTAGCAACACTCTACCCTTGAAATCTTGAAGCAAATACAACTCAGAAATTTGTACAATCTGCTAAATCGAACAGTGTGCAACATCTATAAAAATACGTTTTTTATCAGAACCATCCGCAAAATGAAGCTGGATGACGATAGTCGCTGTGCCAGCATCCATTGATTGATTCAAGTCGCGCCTCCAGCAAATGTGAAATCACTCAACACACACACACACACACACACATTCACCAAAAATACACACATCCACTCATCAATTATTTGCCAGAATTAGATCATCTGACATAATGATACTCAAAATACAGCCACCTCGAGCACTTGACCCAGACCTAAAAGGCACACTTACCCATAGTACTCAACACTGGTCAAAAATATAAAATGCAGTCAAAGTCAAGTAGACAATCAAATAAATACATCCACACATTTGACAAAGTAAATAATAGCTTTTTCCCATATGCCAAGGGAGGTAACTAAGAATTCTTGATATCATCTCTCAAGATACAATTATTTCTATTCTGTTGAGTCCCCTTGAATATAAAACTGGACATATTATATTTGTCAAAAATACTTTGGTCACTTGTCACAATGGAGAATGTGACAAAGTGGCATAGGATTAAATGACAGGGGTCATTCTACATGTAAACAAAATCTGCTTTCTAATCCACCCGTGCAGACCCCACCATTATTCTGATTGCACCAACATAGTATAAAAAAGCCACTACCTTTCCCACAAACTGCTATAACCATCACATGGAACAACTGTATTAAGTTCATTTCTAGGAACCCTGTGTTAAATTTCCACTCAATGGAGACGTCCCTCCAAATGATTCTTGCTTTTCGTCCTTCTAGAACAATTAGTAATATAACAAAGACAATATTAACAATTATTTATTCCCAGAAGCTAAGACAAAAATTCTTTGTCCTCAGCATCCCTAATAAATCAAATAGCCACAATTCCAGCTGTATCTGGTGTGATGGGCGAGGCCTACAATAGACATGAACAAAATCAATGCATAAACAAATAATGTGGGCATCACAATCTTACCTTCAGCCATTGGTCAATGCAGCCTTTGTGAAGCTCATGCCGGCAGGGCAAAATCCTCTTCGCGTCTCCCACCTCAAACTCGGACAGACAGATGGAGCACTGAGGGGAGTTGTTTTGGGAGAGAGAAGCTCCGTCGACAGAACGTCTGTGTTTCCTGACTGGAATTTGATCAAGGTCACCCTGCGACAAACCACGACTGACAGCTCCGATCTGTTCTCCCATTTCTAGGAGAGCCTGGAAAAAAATCATGTTGTAATATTACTTTAAGTTAAAATAAAAGCTTGTTCATTGCTTTTTCTTTCTTCAGAAAATAATAGCAAAAAATATTAATCTTTTCATTTTCATCTGTAAAAGAACAAGAAATGCTGCACGAGATCAAGACCCCTCAAGAGCATGGCCGTCACATCAAACATATAATGACATCTTTGTTGAAGTAGGGTTTTGTTTCTGCCATTTATAATCATCTTGGTACAGGTGGTGTGTTCAAATTATACCCATGCATGCATCGCCAATGCATTTATCAACAAGCATTGAACACAATGCCTAAAAAATCGTAATCCACGATAACTTGTGGAATATGTCATGGCCTCAGTCGACCTTAGGTAAACAATAGAGAGACAACGCATTTCCCGAGAAATCTCAGGACGACAACTGAGGTTAATGGGGTCAGCTCTGCAGGGTGATTTACTGCTTTAGCTAGAAGTATTACATTTGAATAGGTTTGTGTTCGCAGTGCGAGGTAAGCAGGGCAAAGTGTCTTACCTAAGGACACAAGCACCAGTGAGCCTATGCATTTCATTATGTATATTTTTTGTCCTTGATGGGTTTAGATCCTAGGCAGTTACCCATCTACTCACTAGCCACGATAGACGTTGCTTGTCAACACCAACAGTCGAGTCGGGCTCACTGTTCTTGATGAACCCATAAATAAAAATTCAGGGATATTATAAATTCTCCTCACAGTTTGTTTGGGGGTTTTTTTTATTACAAATTCTAATTTTAATTAATTATGAAATATCATTATCTAACCTCAACAACTGATTATACATCAAGTATTATATATAGCATTGGTACCCACAGTACCTAGTGCCCATTCCTACACTTGATGTAAAGCATCTTGCCTAGCGATGACAATGCAATGCAGTAAGCCGGGACTCGAACCCATGTAATTTGTGTTGACTCAGAAACTAACTACAATTTCTTTACCTCTCAGCCACACCACCTGCGATTATGATCATCATAAGTGCTGGTAAAATATAGTGAGAAGACAGGCCGGGTAAAAAGTAAAATAGAAATTGAAACAGGAGACCCTAACCCTAACCCTAACAGAGGTGCCATCCCACTATCTTCCTCCAACACTCACCTCATAGTCGTTCTCATCTGACAGAAATTGTCCATTACCAAGGAAGATTTCCTGAAATGAGAAGATGTGTAAAGAATAAATGAGTTTGAAAATGTTAATTTTTTAAAATAAAAAAAATAAAAACTACACCAGGCAACATATTGTGTGAAAATATATATATATAATATATTGGGCATAGTTAAAAACTACGGGCCAATACTATACCCAGGACACCTTACACACAGCTAGAAAGACTCTGCATCAGTAACAAAGACGAGCAGGTGATGAGCCCACCGCGTCCAGGGGCAAGGATGCCACGACAAAATATAGACTTGGGAGTTTAATCTAAGATTGTATAATGCTGGGAATATGGGGCTAAAGTCAACGTAGCGTAACAAGAAAGTGGATAGATAAATAACAATATATAATATAATATACACACATCACATTTTCTATCTTACCATCAGTTCAGGCGGCAAAATATCCAAAAGGTCAGGTAGCTCTAAGGGAGGACAAAGAAAACCAATGGAGGCCATCAAATATTTGGACATAATCACCATAACTTGCTACCAGAGGAAATGCTAGCTATTGATATATAGCAGAATTTATACATTCTGTAAAGGGGCGGTGGCTGATGAGTTGTTATGCCATAGCGGCCACCATAAATGATTTCATATTAAGCCTACTAGTGAACACTGTCTACCTTCTTTGCAACCTGTTTGATAATAAATTTCAATACAACACTACAGCTTACCTCTAATATGTTAGTTAACAGTATAATGCCTGTTTATAATAATTGGAGAACAGGTTACTGTTGCTTCACAGCTGCTTTTGTAGCAGACTTGACCCTCTTCAGGAAGTCCAAGGTAAATTCACTTTCATGGCAAGGGGGCGTGGCGGCCGAGAGGTTAAGCCATAGCACTAGCCACGCAGGGGGCTTTTGCCATTGCATCATTTCCTTTAGCAAGAAAATTAACCCTTATTGCCTTGATTGCGGCGCTGCATTGTGGCTGATGCTTGGATCATTTGGGTCTTTTTTTGAAATAATCCCTGAAGACAAATTAAAGGAAATTTTGTTCTTTTTTATTTTACTTCTTTTTTTGGGGGTGAGTTAGATACTTGAAGACCAGTCAACATATCTGTACTCAGAGATTCTCAAAAATTCGTTTCACTCTTTCTCACTCCACTAATCACATGTTCACAGGCACAATTTGAATGAAGAATTGTAAGAAATTTAGGCATTAAATAGGCAACTGATTTGTGTAGTTCAAGGCTGCAGTTGAAATTAAACTTGGTTTACGTTCATTGATTAGTCATACCGATGACCTTGTTTTGTAGTAAAGAAAAGATGTAAGTTGGCGGCGATTAGTAATCCACTTGAGTAGAAAAAGCCGCACTAGGAAGTGAAATTGAACATACTACTGCTATAAAAAAGAGCATTTAACGGATCTGATAACCTCAAGAGACATAATTAACTCTATAGCAGTATCGTGGAAGATTAAAGAGCTGTTTATCCAGAGGGTCAAATCGTACTAAGTACAGTAACAGGTGGCAGCAGCTATGGGTCAGGCATGTTCTTGATCCATGCAAACTAAGAGTCTGGCTTTCAGCACTGCATTCATATCCTTAAACTACAAGATGGCATCGCTTGGATTGGCTCACTAGACCAAAGGTGTGGAAACAGGCAAAGCTTCCTATCTGGGCGCCGGCAAATCTACATTCTGTCAATTTTACAAAAGAAAAGTATGATAACCAATTGATCTATGGGCATGAAGACTGTGCAGGATCAGGAATGAATGATAATCAATGATAAAAGCAAAAGGAAAATCCACTTGTGGCTTACTTGTGGTTAAAATCTTAAGACAATTCACACAAATAATGCGTTTCCCTTAACATTGGCCTTAGAACCATTGTTTTACTCTTCCCCAAGAAGTGTATTCTTATGAGTACATGACTGTACCAAGCAATACAAAATGGCTGAAATGACAAACAGCTTATTTGAAAGTGAAAGAGACCTACGTAAAGCAGCTCTTGGTAATGAACCCCGGGAATTCCTCGCTACTGGGAGGCGCATCCATCTGCTTTGTCTTCGAGGAGGAGTGTGCTCAGGACTATCACCACCCATTGCTCCATGTACAGCCTGGAGAGGAAATGTAAAGGATATTAATAGAGTGAGCTCCAACCAGATAACAATGAAACTACTAGAGGCATTAAGGCAAAGCTGTCATAAATTTCCAATTCAAATCCTGGATGAAGGGGTTAGCTCTGGTAACGTGGATGACGTTCTCACTTTGGGATTTACCATGTTGATATCCGGTACATGTATTAGAATCCTTTCCAGCCTCCGCCATGTAGATCCATGTTGAATCTTCCCAACCTATTGCATATGAATGTTTGCAAAAAGAGTGACCCCCAAGTGTCAGAGTGTGAGCCTAAATACATTGAGCTTATAAAATGTAATGAGAGCCCTGATTTGTTGAGCAAGCTGCTTAACTACTCAACTCCACAGCCTACTTGACCTAGGTGCAGAAATAATACTGACTCTCTAGACTAGCAAACTAGCTTGAGATAAATTACTACTTGTCTCGCTCCAGCTTAAAATAATTATTAGATGTGAGAGGGTGAAAATTATGTCACCTTAAAGTTCCAGAAAAATTATTGTGAGCTACTGAAAAGTAAAAGTGTAAATAATGAAAGTAAAATAAAACAACACACAACATAGTTAATCAACTGAATCACTCATCCATGATTATGTTGTTTTTGTTTATCAAACCCCCTTAACACTGCAATAAAAGCAGTGTAGGGGCCAGCCATATGAACTCTGAATGGGTGAACATAACAAACATAATTAAATCCTAATGTCAATAAAGACTTACACCATTTATCACCTAAAACATGACTAGAAAGACTACAACCAACTCAATCTAATCCAACCAACTCAATCTAATCCAACCAACTCCATCTAATCCAACCCACTCAATCTAATCCAACCAACTCAATCTAATCCAACCAACTCAATCTAATCCAACCAATCTAATCCAACCCACTCAATCTAATCCAACCAACCCAATCTAATCCAACCAACTCAATCTAATCCAACCAACCCAATCTAATCCAACCCACTCAATCTAATCCAACCCACTCAATCTAATCCAACCATCTCAATCTAATCCAACCAACCCAATCTAACCCAACAATCTCAATCTAATCCAACTAACTCAATCTAATCCAACCAACCCAATCTAATCCAACCAACTCAATCTAATCCAACCCACTCAATCTAATCCAACCAACTCAATCTAATCCAACCAACTCAATCTAATCCAACCCACTAAATCTAATCCAACCAACTCAATCTAATCCAATCAAACAGATAACGTTGTTCACAATTAGCACCTGCAAAAATTGAAGTCTTGATGGATTTCGGAGCTCACCACCCATTGGGGTGCCGGCCCTTTCCCACTCTTCCTGCTGCAGCTGCCGGGCAATTTCTTCATCTCTCATCATGGACTGGACAGTGGAGTACGGGTCTGTCGCATCAGAATCTGCATTTTAAAATGGACGTTATATTATAATGTAAATTGAGCCATCTTTCATTGAGATCTAAGTCAAGTTAAGTAAACTCAATGTGAACAGTTAATTTATTGTAAAAATGTGTTTAATTCTAA
Organism: Dirona albolineata; assembly: GCA_031763155.1. Lineage (NCBI taxonomy): Eukaryota > Metazoa > Mollusca > Gastropoda > Nudibranchia > Dironidae > Dirona > Dirona albolineata. The sequence goes on from JARFNW010123661.1 coordinate 9,851, forward strand.
GATACTTCCTTTCGCCATCCAAAGTTTTAATAGACTAGCTCCAACGCATCTTGCAGACCTATTAGAACCTTATCAACCTGATAGAGCATTAAGAATATGTTGGTGGTAGCCTTTATGAAAGTAAACTTTTGTTCGGCTCATTCTAGTGCCAGGCTACTCCATGTTTGCAGAATTCCCGTGATTATAAGACAAAAACGCGTAGAACTTTTCCATATTTCAAAAAGAAATAAAAAATTTTCCTTTTTGGAAAAGCTGGAATCAATATATTCAATAACATTGTCTAATAATTCTGCCTTCCAGATTCTACTTTTAGAATATGGTCTATACTTTTTATTATTATTATTGTAATAGATTGTTGAGCACAGATATGTGGACAGTTACAAGCGCTATACAAATAAATTATTATTTAAGATAAAGATGGGTTTGAAAAAGAATCTATAGGCCATATGTCCCAGTTCACGTACAGGCTCAGAGACTTTTTATGACTTAAGACCCAACAGGCTGGGACATTCAAAGTCCTTCTCAGCCCCCATGAGGAGTAGTAGAGAAGTCGGAACACAATTTATTAACCATTCTATTTATCTCTCAGTCTAGCAAGTCAGACAAATGCCTATTGTACTTGTACTTAATTAGCTATATTCAACATAGTTCAATCTGTAATCAATTTTTCTCAGTAACGGTACTCACCATGTAGTTCAAATGGTTGCTCTTCTGTCCCGAGACCACTCAGCCCGCCTCCAAACCCACTGGCTATATTTGGACTCAGGGTTGGCATCAATTCATCCAACGAAGGATTGATCACGAAATCATTATCTGTGTCCTCGTTAAGCCTTGCCCTCGTCACAACAGAACCTCTTGGTCGATTTGAAGTCGAAGCATTATTTCCATTATTTCTCCTCCCACTACTTCTCCTTGGGGAGGTATCACTTCGTCCCTTGGGGCTTGTACCTGATGTGGATGTGTTGCTTCTGGCCGTGGTCCTTGTCTGTGGTTGAAGTCTATTTCTCGTTCGCAAATCTCTGCTACTGGACGCTGCTTCAGATGCTCCATTTGTTGTATTATCAGAACGACTGCTGTTATACATGACAGACGAGCTGCCATTGCCAGCTGAGGGCAAACTGTGAGTTGGATTATTGGTTTGTGGAATATTTCTTAATCTGACGTTTGGAAAGTTTGTTACATTGCTTTCCACTCCCATGTCACCATAATCTACCCTTGAATTGGTCTGTCCACCTCTGTCACGATTCAAACTCAGCGATGATCTCCCTGTATTAGATCTTTGAGTGTTTCTGGGGTAGATTCCAGTAAATGATGTCCCATTGTTTTGATGCTGCGCATCCAGTGAAGCAGGATTTGTAGAGGATCCAGAACTTTCTGCAGTTCTATCATCCTCCATTGTGAATCTGGAATTGTCTACTCTTCCAAGTTAATCCTTGTCATGTCATCTGGCATATATACTAGCTCAGAATAGGAAAACCTGAAAAAATAAACCAATAATGAATAATCCCTTTTACCAAATTCCAAATACAATAGAAACAATATATATTATATATAGCTTACTACCGTCTGGTGACAATGAGTAGAAATGTTCAGCATGACACATAAAATTTATTTCCCTGATTGTTAGCATCACAGATCAATTTTGTTTGAAGAAAAACAAACCAATACAGGATATGGGTCATTGCTGGTAAATAGATGATTTCAAATTTTTTTGAATAGAAGTAGAAGAGAACCCAACCCTGCCTGAAATACCCTCCAACTACAATCGGAATAGTCATATATATCTATATGTGACACAATAAATAGCAAAAGTAAATAACTTTTTTGAAGTTGCTGTTGTTGTTTTGTTTGGTTGTTGGGGGTTTTTATTGATGGATTATTACAGGGATTTATCTATTTTTATAAAGAGGGAGGTTCTTTGATTTGTTTGGGTGTTGGGGATTTTTCTTGATTATGTGTTTGCTTCTTGATTCTTAATGGTTGTTGGTTTCTAAAAGAGGAGATTTCTTCATTTCATTAAAGTGGATCTACCACTACCACTACCACGATGCATATTCTTAAAATGTGATGAAAATTAAAGATGAAAAAGATGAAAATGTGAATAAAAAATGACTATGTTTATATCAATTCAGAGTAAAAACGATGAGGAAGGCTTGTAATTTCTAGGAGTAAGTCAAAACAATGGGACTCAACAAAATCATTGAACTTTGTTTTGCACTAAAACACTCAACTGTTGTGCGATACTTGGTATGTTGTTTGAAAATAGTCGAGTACTCATATTAGCTAAATAATAGTGGACTTGCAAGTGATCGGATCCACTCACACAACTAATACAACTACACAACTGTAACAGGCGCTCATCGGGACGTCCAGTGGCGTCATTTCGAGGACTGGTTACTATGAATAATAAGCGATTACGATTAAAATAATAAATAGAGCTAATATACATTTACCGGAGTTGATTACCAGTGCTCCTCCAATTGTGTCTCACCTTGCCGCGGTGGAGGAGCTTGCGCGGTCTAAGGATTTCTAAGGCCATATTAAACAGGTTCAACCATATTAGGCAGGCTTAGAATGAGGATCCAGACTAAGCTGACACAGGGCAAGGTAAAGT
>JARFNW010123672.1:0-12463 GCA_031763155.1 Dirona albolineata
TACTATTATTACAGTACATAGATAGTAATAATATTACCATTAATATTGTTAATGTCATTACCACTATTGTAAATAAATAAAAATTGATTGAATTCATTGAAGACCATACGCCCCTCCTTAAAGGAGGGCTCTGGGCGCATAACAATCCAACGATGAAGACACAAACCCTTAAACTAGACAAAGAAATATATCTTAAGGAAACGCCTGTCTATACAAAAATACGTTTTGAGACGGTTTTTAAAGATTGCTTCGGATGGTGACTTTCAAATTTCTGTAGGAATGATATTCCAAAGTCTGGGGTATAATTATAATTATAATACAGTTGTCTGGTACTCTACTTAGTCATAGACCCATGCAAACGTGATCTTATTATTATTTCAGGGTCTAGTATTTATCATTTTGTCTCTTACTCTACTCTACCCCTGCCTGTGCTGTGGTCTACGCTACACACATATATATGATGGTCAATGCAAGCTAGATTTCCATGCTACACTGATCTTGTAACTCGATGCCCATCAATCATTGGCAATGGCAGCAATAACAGTACATGATGGGTCCACCATATTCATATCATCACAATTTCACATAAAACATTATTATTAATTATTATTATTATTATTATTATTATTATTATTATTATTATTTATTGATGAAATTGAAAAAAAAACCCCACCGATCTTTACTTTTAAATCTTTTACTTTTGTCAAAATGTAGCGAATTATCTGATATGAAATCCCTTTGATATGTCAAAACGTACCAAATTTCTCAGTCGTGGTGAGACAAAAATGAGTTCAAAGTTGTGAAACTTGAGAATTTAGGAAGGGGGCTCGGGCTTGGGAATCTCTCGGAAATGAATAGAAACCGAAAGTAGTAAATATGTTTATGAATTACTTGCTTCCGGCTAAATAACCGTTGTGTAATCCTGATTGCAATTTTTCGGATAACCTTCTTTGCCATTCTAGTGTATATCATATGCAGTGTTAAATATATAATAATATTTTATGACTAAAGTGTCGGTTTTTTTACTGGTTTGTTCATCTTTCCAAGATCAAGACTTAGATCACTTAGAGGTGGTGTCGAAATGTCTTTAAAAAAATTAAATTTGTTATCACATTTCTGTATATAGACTCAGTTCATTAACAAACGGAAACTCTCCAATTTCCGTATGAAACGAAAGTTGCTTTCTTGCACAGCCTGATACTGATAAGAAAAAGTTTTTAAAAAGTAAAGCACTGCCAATAATAATAAAGTTAAAAAGACAGATTGATCTCTTTTTAACATTTCAAAGTTTAGTACTTAATGGTGGTGGGCTATCTATAACGTGAACATTAGCTTGAAGCCATGGCATCCCAACCACAGGCACCGCCACAGGCACAGGTGAGTGAGATTTTTCAAAAAAATTTCATTGGATTGTTTTTTTTTCTTTCAGTTTTGCAGTTCTGTCTACTCAGTTCAGTAGTAGTGAGTGCTCAGGTCTACTGTCTCACTGTCTGCTCTCCTACTCTTCTACTTCTGGCTTTGGACTTCTTTATTTCACTTTCACGTTCATGTTCAATATTTTTTATTTAAAATCGGTGGACTGTCTGTGTTCTGTTACTCTGTCTTTACTGTTTTGGAAGTGGCTACTCTCACCCGGGGTGAGAATAGCAATCTTTGCCACTCAGTGCTTACCTATTAAAAGTCGTAATTAAATTATCGTTTCTGTTAAAAAAACGGCAAATTCTAATTATCAATTTACGACAAATTTTAATTATCAATTAATCCATTCATAATAGTAATACATTTTAATTAGAGGTTGCAAAGTAGTTTTGAGGGCCCCGACCAGCGACGATGTCCGATCGCGATTTTTAATTTGACCCCAAGGGTCAATGGGGTGTTAATATTGTTATTGACCAACAACAACAATGGCGGCCGTTAGTCTCTCAATCAATCGGGACTGTCTGCGCGACTCGCGGTAACACTAACAGAGTGAGAGAGGGCTTGCGCCGGGCGGTCAGTACTAGTACTAGTACTAGTACTAGGCTATTTATAGTTATAGTATAGACTAATAGTATAATATTATAATTATACACCGGGTGAGAATTATAGCCAAAAGACCTCCTTCTCGCTACTCTCACCCCGGGTGAAAATAGAGGCAGCCTTACTTTTACTTTTACTGTTAATGTTACTGTTACTGATACTGTGTTGATAAATCATACATTTTGAGTTTGAAGAGAAAGGACATGGTTTACACATTATTATTAGTAGTAGTAGTAGTAGTAGTTAGTAACAACAGTAGAGAAGTAGAAGTGGAGGTCTATTCAGATTATTTATGATAATAATAAGATATTTATTTTATAAATATTATGATGATTATGAGTATGAGGCCTTTTTTAACTTTTTATTTTTGAATCATGTTGAAGGAGGTATGCACTGTACTGTAATCTGTGTGTAATATAATAATGAAAGTGGGTGCCCTCAATATCAACCTCCTGAATAACGACTACCCCTCTAACGCGACCAACGACCCCCCAAAGCGGCTGTTTGAGTCCCAGTGCCATTATCCCTCGCCCTCATCAATTTCGACTTCAGACTACCAAGATACGAGGCAAAAAAACAAACATTGATCAGAATCATGTATACACACACATAGTACTGGTACAGTACACAGCATCACTCTCTCTCTCTCTGTTGTGTGTGTGTGTGTATCAAATATGACAATATGACATCTTTGTCGAGAGGTAGTGGGCTTGTTTTCTGTTCACGGCGAGATAAAGTTGTCGTGCCAGGCAGGGGTTCAATTCCCGCGGTCGACAAAAATCTATTTTCGGCTCTTGTCTCTCACTGGCACTGTTACATTGTACCACTATCATTGTGTTGTTTTGAAGTAGAAATATCTATAAAAATCTAATTATTTTCAGAGCAATCCTTCAAGTTCAAGTGCAGGATCTTCAAGTATGCATGAAGAATTTACAGTCAGAATGCCCAGGTAAAAACGATTTCTATGGATTGAATTTGTCTTTTTAAAATTGTTTGTTCCTGTAAGTGGGAAGTAACATTCTATGTCACCCGCTTACCCCTAATACAAAACTAAACACAGCTTTTCTGGGCTTTTTATATATTTAATCTTTCATGTGTCATCGTTCATCATGGCTGGTTCTGGTGACGGTCACACTATGCTTTTATGGCCCAATTAAACCTCAAATATTCTCCCTGGGAGTTGACACCCAATTGAATCTTTGAACTAAAAATTTAATTGCCCCAATTACATACAGTAGTATGCAGATATATTAGTTCTAAACTGTTTTTCAATGAAAATCAGGCCACAAATATCATCAACTTATTTAATAGTTTAAGATTGTAATTTCAGAGGATTAATGTGTTTGTAATCCTGTACATTTTTATCTTTATTAATACTTTTCAACACACAATATAGGGACAAGAAGAAAGTGTTTACAATGATGAAGTTTGGAACTGCTTCCAACGTGGATTTTTCAAAAATGGGAGAGGTATGGGCTTCATAAAATTTGAAATTAAGATTTACATTCTTTGTTAAAGTTAGTATGAAATCATGTTTTATGAAATAATTCAGTCATTGAGTTTTAGATTTTATATTGCTGTTTAGCTGTCTTCCATTGTACATCAACGCAGTATTAGGACCATCTCTTGTGTCCAACACAATGTAACGAGCAAAAATATATAAAATTTTACACATATACATGCTCTGACCATTCAAGTGTTCTGCTGAGCATAGGTCTAGAGACTTTATTTCTAAGTAACTAGCAACATACAATCATGTGAATGCTTACCCTGTCCAAAATACTTTAATGGCACCTTTAATGATATGTTTAGTATTAATCTCCTTACAAGCTAATAGATACTTTTATGCAGGCTTGATGATAACCCATCAGCGTTAAAGATTAGGTGACTTGCGGACAGTCATCTAGATATATGACTTTGGTGCTATTTTATCTTTTGTATTACTGATTAGTAAAGATAGCATTGTGCATTGAAATTCATTTTAAATTTTTCTCTTATTTTTCTCTTCTCAGCAACCAGTCCGAATGGAAAGAGAAAATAATCTAAAAGAGTACAAAACAGCTAATGATATTGATCTACTGCCAAAATTTGGAGCTGGCAGTGAATATGGTCGTGAGTTGAAGGAAGAATCGAGACGCAAGAAATATGGCATCATGATAAAGAAATATAATCCTGAAGACCAACCTTGGATCATGAAGTTGGGGGCTGGGAAACAAGGGAAAAGGTTTGCAGTTAGAGAAATGTTTTTGAGGTTAATGTATCTTTTAAAATGATGTCAGCCAGTCCAGAGTCCTTTATTTTCATTGTCTATTTCTATGATTAAAGATTTGATTTCAAAACCTCAGGCATATTCAAAATTAAGTTTTCCATTAAAGAACATGAGCCTACTATTCACTGACTACATAATCTTTTACATTATGATACATAATTTAGGATATCTGTATGAGGAGGATGAAACAAGTTCATTGGGGTCACTATGCCTTGAATGTCCATTACTTAATCCACCCTCTGAAACTAGTGTGTATGTGTGTGTTTGTTTGTTCACATTTATTTTTGAATATGTAACAAATGTTAAATCTGAACACGAACGTTGTTGATTATTCTGCTCCATTACTCTGGAAACTTTATTTTACATCACTAGATAATGATTTCCTAGTTTGTAATGAAATTCTCTATCAGACCATTTATAACAAAGATTTTTTTGCAATGATGCAATATGGTTAATGAATGTGTTTGCCGTTTCCTTTTCTCTTGAAGATATAAAGGGATTCGAGAAGGAACTATTGCAGAAAATACATCCTACTACATCTTCACGAAAGCTGCGGATGGTGCTTTTGAGGCCTTTCCTGTTGGAGAGTGGTACAACTTTAGCCCTATAGTCAAGTACAAATATTTGAATTCAGAAGAGGCAGAGGAAGAATTCTTAAGGTAAATTAGAATTGAAAATTATCTTTCATTTATCCCCAAATTTTTAAAAGATGAAAGTATTCATAATTGAATTTCCTTGGCCCCAAAAACATAGCTTGTTTGTAGCTATGTTGATATTTTGAAATAAGTTATGTTTTGATAGAATAGAGGTATGCAACAGGCACAAAAAACATAAAACAAATATCACAAATGGAAAATCTCAAACTGTGGGAATCAGGCGATGTTGACACTAGGACGACCACTGGTCAAGTGAAAATAAAACGAAGGAAAGCGGGGAAAGAAGTGAGTTACGGGGGGGGGGGGGGGGGTGGATAGCCGCCAAGGCATGAAGGCAAATCCAGAGCAAAAGGGGACAGCGACGGTGATGGCACAACGCCTGGTGAGTTACGTAAGGGGACGGAGGTGGTGGAAAAGCCGCCGAAAGATAGAATAGAGTGTGGCTCAACTGTATCATTCATAGTTAAAGGTTATTCATACAATAGACTGATCCGTTGTCTGTCTGAAATTTATCTCTGTAATCAGTCACATTTGTGGAATTTTTATGCGGATTTAAATCTTCACTGAGGAATTAATAAGTGTGATGTATGTCATTCATTTTCAGGAATGAATATAGGTTTGTGCCAGCCACTCCTTAAATAGTCAATGGCGTTCAGTGAAGTGTCTTTTGTTTTGTCTTGTCTCATATCCAATTTTTTTAGCTCTATATAATCACTGTGTATAGTGAATTCTCAAATGTGTTATTACATAATCAGTTATTAAAAATGATTAGTCATGTTCATTTGATGAAGGCAAAAGAATTGATAGATATTAATGGTGTCTAGAAATGGGACCTTAGATAATTTTAATGCCAATTTTACATTCAGCACTTTATTTATTAGCTTTCATTCAAGAAAATAGTGACAAAAAGTAAATAAATATTTGGTACGGGTCTATATTTTATCATTACGGTTTGCATCAAATGTATACAAACTGATATCTTTTATCGTTACATTTTTGATCAATGTATAACTGGTTTTTGTCCTTTGGTAATGTAAGCAATGAACACCAAAGAATTATGTGTTGCTTTGCACTATTCCATTTATTTTGTACACTGATTTTGTAAAGATCGAGAGCAACCGTTTTAACCCATTTTTCATCTTGCAGGAGAGACAAAACACTCAACTTTTTCAACATTATGCTGAAGAAAAGATTGAGAAAGGAAGATGAGAAAGATTATGATGATGATGAGGAAGACGGAGGAAAGAAAAAGAAGGGAAAGAAGAAATCAAATTCAAAGTCCAAAAATATGGTATGAATTTAAACCCAAACACACACGCTTACACATGCGTATGCACAATGTTTTTAAAATTATAATAAAGAAATCTTTATTTTATGGATATTGTTGTTGGCTGGTTGACCCACATCCTGCATTGTGATCTTTAAAAGGAAAGGCACCCAAGTAAAGCATTGTTCGAAAATGTCCAGAAGTTGTCTGTGACGTAAGATAGCTGTAGAGCATGTGTGATATTACAAAGGATGATAACCGTCAGTGGCATATAAAATGACATGATGGAGCATTATTAAAATCAGATACTTATGGTAGTTTAAAAATATGAAACTTGTGTCAAGTTTCACAGCAGTGGTTCTAATCATCACATTGCAAGTTTCATTACTTCTTTAGTTAACTTGCTACTTACTTCTTTAGTTAACTTACTATTCACGTTAAACACTGTCAAAATAGATAATTAAGAATGTTACTTTTGAAAGAACTCCTTGTAATAGAGATGGAGAATTTCTCACTTTGACTTTCTGTATTTTTTAGTATCTCACAGATATGGAAGAATGGAATGACCTTCAAATGTCAGATGATGACGACGATGAAGATGAGGATGATGAGGATAATGGTAGGTAGTTTTACTTCATGAACTAATTTATTTCATGTTGAGGTCACAGTTGAGGTAGATATTATGAGTGACAATATGAAATTGTGATATAGGCCTATATGATTTTCAATTATTTTATTTTAAATTCCCATTTTGAAAAGTTAAGTGAGAGTTGGGAAGAATTATAACATAGGAATAAGAAGATCATATGTACACTATTTATTTCATGTTAGACTTGATAGTAAGAGGAAGCAAGATTTAATTAATTATATTTTTTGAACAGGTGCTCCAAAGAAAAAGAAAGTCAAGGGAAAAAGAAAACAGAAAATTACAAAAAATTCAAAGAAGAATTCTGATGATGAGGCTGTAGAAGAAAGTGACGAGGGTGACTACGATGACAGAGAAGTAAGTTGCTGATTTGACGTGTTATTTATAATTTACACACTTGGTCATGTCTTTCAACCAGATGTGGATATCTTCAAAATCATTTAGATTGAATAATTTGTTTTATTGTGGAACCTACAAGAGAAATCAGTCAATACCTGCAGATTATAGTCAAACTTCAGACAATGCAGTAACTGAAATGAATCTATGCAAAATTTGTCATTAAGGGAAGAGTAATGTTTGTTTTTGTTTTTTTTTATGTGATTATTTATTTTGACAAGTTTCCTGTCAGTCATTTGTAAGTGTGGGACATATGGACACAGAGAAAATGATTCAATCTGTTCCTACTGTTTTTCAGTGAATCATTTGATTTGATATTGTAATGCAGTATGTCATAAAAGATTTCTTATGATTCTATCAATGATGCCACTGGTCACTACCATCTATACTTTGGAGAATACAAAAATGAATAACTAGAATAGACCATATTGGCTTATGAGTATGAGAGGAGAGAGTATTATCTCACAATGTCCTGTAGAATTCAGAATATTATTTCTACCATCGTTTGAACAGTTTAAGTCTCCTGCTATTATATTTCTACATCTGTATTAAACAGAAATATAGAGGTGTTTTTTTATATTTTATTTTCAGGTAGATTATATATCTGATTCTGGAAGTTCTGACAGCTTGTCTGGTCCAGAAGTAGATGACAAAGACAAAAATCAAGAAAAAGGTGTCGATGAAGAAAAGGGACTGCGAAATATTCTAGACTCTGATGCTGAGGACGATGAAGAAGAAGAGGAAAAGTTAGAAGTTGGAGAAGAAATCGAAGAAAAGGAGGAGAAGAAGGAAGAGAAAGCTAAGAAAGGTGATGATTTTAAAAAAATGTTTGTTATTATCATGCTCCACTGATTATCATCATCTTCATCCACAAATCATCATCAAAGTCATTGGTTTGAGATATCATTTAGAATGCAAAGTTTATTTGTGCAAAAATTATTAAGCAGGGGCTTGTTTTTATTTAAAATCATGTATCATAATCTTATCCATGCAATGATAGTTTATCTTTCTCACAAAGGTGACGACAGCAGCTCTTCTAGTTCTGATGATGATTCGGACATTGAGAAAAACATGTCTTCAGCGATATTCATGCAGGGGCAGGTCAGTGTGTAAGAAGTGACTGTTTAATTTGATTTACACTTTTTTCTCATCATATTCAGTGTTGAACTCCTTACTTCCGGAGCATAATATTATGAAGATAGCAATGATGCAAGGATCATAACATAGTGGAAACATCATGTTTGGGACTAAATTGATCTCAGCCTAATCAAAAGCATAGTTTTCTAACTTGCTGAGTTACTACAGTGGTGCTACTGATGACATGAATACCAAAATTCTCTGTTTCTATCATGGCTGGTAGCTAGAGTTCATGATTTAAAAGCTCCAATTGTGTAATGGATCTATTTTTATTATTAAGTACAATGAGTCAGTCTGGTCCTGCTCCCCACACTCCCTCTTTCTCAATTGTAAGTGTAAGGATTGACCTGCAATTGAAATTTCATTTGAGTAAGTGCGTTCAAACAAAGTGTGTAAGTATGTGTCCAACAAAATTCATTTGCTGACGATATATCCATGGAAAATGAACAGCTTGGTCCTGGTGGTTGAGGTAATGTGCATGTGTTAGTGTTAGGCAGGTCTGTAAGGTGTTAAATGATAAATGAGTTTAGAAACACATGAACAACTACTTTTTATCCTAACCAGCCTTAAGCATTAAATTCTCACCATTCACTTTTTTGAATTTTGAAATCAGAAAGATAAAAATGGCAAGTCAGAGAAGAAAGAAAAAACAGAGACTGATGGCACAAATACAGGGGAAGCTTCAACCAGTTCAGCAGACAAGAAGGATAAAAGTAAGAAATGATGGAGGTCGAATCATGAAGGAAGCTACTTTTATTTTCAATATTTGATCTATTTTGTTCATCTCATTTTTGCTGAGCTGTCCACTTTGTGATTAAATGTCCCTAAATAAGTGACAAGCTACATAACATAATTTGATTTTTATGAGATCTACTTCTTTTTTTCATTATCTTTTCAATATGAGTAAAATATGATAATTTGATTGTATGGCTGGTTTTAGTTTGATTTATTCTCATAGTACAAAAGCATTGTTTATGTCTGGTTTTCATTGTGGTTTTCATTAATTTTTGTGACATAACATTCAATTTCCCGTTGTCAATAGTGAGATTATATTAACACAACATATTGAACTGACTGCCTTTCGGCTGTATGTCCAATGCTTAGACCACTGGGTCACATTGCCCCTTAAAATAACTTGACGGGAGTCTTGGATTTATTAAATTAAGACAGAAATTTTATAAAAGGAATAGTTAATATTTTGCAAATGTGCAAGCCTAAAGTAGACAGAAGGAAGGGCGAGATAGATAGCTTTACTTTTTATGTGTATTTTTCAATATTTTTTATAACTTGTTATGAATTTAAACAGTTTTCTTACTATGTGCTTTCTTTTTCTGTCACCCCATGTCCCCATAAAATAATCTTAAGCCTACTCAATAAATGTACTTTTGACGATGAGCAAAATATGAAAAACATTTTTTTTCCATTCTCAAATGTTTGCAATTTCAAATTGTTTGATTTTTCAGGTTTGAAAAGGAAAGGAGAAAAGAATCCTGATGGGAAAGCTGTGCCTTCAAAGAGACACAAAACTGATGACAGGTACTTCAAAACATAGATAATATATATTATATTTGTTTACATATAAACGATCTCACAGGCTGTTTGCAAATGAAATGCATTTGTGATAATCACATAACAATAAGTTTGTTATGCTTTTATGCTAATTTGATGTCCAACTGTACAACATGGCACTCTACTCTCACTACTCCACAACCTGCAGCCCCATGGTCAGCTAATGAATGTCTATCTACTGTGTTGTTGCTGAATAGTCCAAATGTCTAAATACAGTTATTGAGAGAGAAACTAAACCTGCAATATTTTCATTTTAAGCGACATTGACAATTTCATATAAGCCTACAGATATTGTTAAAAGAATCATATGTTTGATAAATATTCTTTCTTGTATTCTTTCAGTGAGGGTATTACCGAGGATGCTATTCGTAGGTACCTGACACGTAAACCAATGACGACTATAGATTTGCTGCAGAAGTTCCGCTCTAAGAAACTCAACATGACCAATGAAAAGATCACCCACACGATCGCTCAGCTGTTGAAGAAGATAAATCCAGAGAGAACAAGAGTAAACACAAAATTGTATCTGTCCTTGAAAAAGGCAGAATGAGAGAGAGAGAGAGAGAGAGAGAGAGAGAGAGAGAGAGAGAGAGAGAGAGAGAGAGAGAGAGAGAGAGAGAGAGCACCTTGTTTAATTGATTTTTATCGCAGAAGCTCTTGAAAGAGCATTATTTAAATAGCTTTGAATTAAAAAAAGTTAATGAGTTGCACAATGTCATAAAGTTTGTTTATGTAAGAGAATAATAGCAGGTAAACGCTGTTGCAGTGACAGTGAGTGACAATTATAAACAAGAATGGAACGACAGCATAGTCAGTCGGTAGTGGATGGAAGTAAATATTCAAGTAAACAAGTCAACGAATATATTATCGACTCTAGTCACGAACAAAAAATGTAAGGAAGTGAGAAGATTCAATTCATTGATAAATAAGTAGAGTCCTACTGAAGCCAATGGTGTGGTAAAAGAAAAAAGCGGAATTTGCTAGCACCTTCAAAAAGACAAAACAAAACAAAACAAAACAAGTGACGTCTCGGCCCAAGGGCTTCGTCAAATTAACGTTTGGTTTTATAAAACAAAACTGATATAAAAATGAATACAAAAGGTCAAAAGAAAACAAAAAAGGAACCAATATATCCCCCCAAACAAAACAAAAATACAAACAAAACAAAACAACAAAAAACAAAACAAGGGCAGATCTCTGGGTCCCACGAAGTACGAAGGACAAAATATTGTTACAACTGATATAGAGTATGTTTTAGTGGATTCGTTCTATTGTTCGGTGGGTGTCTAACCGTCATGACTGACGAGGTAAGTATTATATTAATTCAATTCCCGCTGTTAAAAAAAATGATCTGGTCGGCTCCTGATTTTTTTTTCGGCCCTGTGTTACTTTTCTACTGTAATGTTTAATTCATCTATTCATAAATCAGAGCCATCTTGCTACAAGGAGTGAGAGTAAGTGTACATTCCGTGCCTAAGTCCTCTCTTTTTCAAAATAGATTATTGGTATTTGGCTTAACCCTGCGGAGGCCTGGAAACCACGATTGAGAATCTTAACATCGGATTTCTAAAGGCTTAAGCTGAAGAAGACACTCGGATTTTCACTTTGTTTTATAGAGATAAAGATAGATGCACGTGTGCGTGGGTGGGTGCGGATATGTGTGTGTATTTTATTTGTGTGTGTATGTGTGTATGTGAGAGTATGTGTGTGTGTGTGTACGTGATTGGGTGTGTGTGTGTGTGTGTGTGTGTGTGAGAGAGTATGTGTGTGCGAGTGTGTATGTGTGTGTGGTGAGTGAATGACTCCGAGGAAGATTTTCAGGGTTTGGTGTGAGAAGGGTCGTTAGTTCCGACCTGTTGATCAGATGGTGGATGCGGCCAGATAAGTGACATGGCATTAGGCTTTTATTGATTCAGGAAATAGAAGAGTGCTCGAGTGGTCAAACTAAGTCATTGGCACTTTTAAAGGACTCAAGGGAGCATAACGCATCTTCTATGGAGGCAAATGGTCATCCTTAAAAGGAAACGAAACAATGATCCACTCATTCGAAACGAAATTTAATGTAGGTTGGTTGACCCCCAGTGAAGATTACTTTCGTAGTATGTGTCATTCAGACTTTGCAAACAACCCAACTAGTAACTATCAGTTGGGTATCGAGTCTTCTTGTCCTTAAATAGTCAAATCTCAATCTTAGACAACAACTACGAAACCAAACATTGATTTAAAAAATAAAAATAAAGGAAATAATATTAATCATTGGTATCCGACAAAACTTTAAAATAGATTAAGGTTAGTTAATTAATTACCTTGACGGAGAGAATCCAAATGAGAATATGACGTATGTCCATGATAGTAAGTGTCAATCAATCTGGCGCTCAATTGATGTCAAAGTCAAGGTCAAGGCCATCGTTACATACCTTCAGGCATTACTCTATTTTCCTGTGGAATAGAAATGGTATACATTCATACACTACTACAGCCTTTATATGTATATATATATATAC
>JARFNW010123683.1:0-12461 GCA_031763155.1 Dirona albolineata
ACGAGCAGGTGATGAGCCCACTGCGTCCAAATACCTTTACCAGTAAATTTGACAACAATGTACCATGAGGTCCATACATTTTACCGATAAGCACTTTGCTTTATTACCCCAGTGGTTACTTTTCAGTTATAGGAGAACCGAGAGCTGCCACCTGGGCAAGAGAATAATAATAATATTGTTCCGATGGAAATTTATCGATTGGGCTGATGCGAAATGCACGAATGGTGCCGAGTTCGAAACACGATGTCTCCGAGTTATGACAACTGCGTAGCTTGTCTCTATGGGTATTGGTATCGGAACCCTAACCGTCTCGGATGGGGCAAAAACAGGAGGCTCCGCGTATATATACACTAGGCACGTCAAAGACAAAGAACTCACAACATTGTCAAAACCGTAAAGAACAGACGACTCGTGGTCGTTGTCCTGGTAACATTTACATTCTACAAAGCAGACTCAATGGGTTGATCACCTGCATGTCTTTGATTCTTGATCCAATGAGTTTCCAGTTCTATGTTATATAGAGCTGGACCCTACACTGCACTGCGGTACAAAAGAGAGTGAACAAGAAGAAAAAAAAGAAAGAAAAACCCCCAACTTTCATAATAATTTAATCTTTGGTAAAACCACTCAATTGTGTTGAAAACGGAACGGTGACACAATGAAAGTATAACAATCTGAAAACATAAAATCGTCGGGTTAAAGGTATGATAATATACGGGTTATTTCAGCTGAAGTCA
Organism: Dirona albolineata; assembly: GCA_031763155.1. NCBI lineage: Eukaryota > Metazoa > Mollusca > Gastropoda > Nudibranchia > Dironidae > Dirona > Dirona albolineata. Next base: position 738 of record JARFNW010123683.1, read on the forward strand.
TAGAATGCCTGATGGGTTCGAGCAGATATTTTGATATAAAAACTCAACAGCTTCCCATCAGAGCTAAGGGGACCTAGCTCTTGGTAAAATTGAGACAATTCTGAACCGGTATGTTTCACTGCGCCGTATTGGCGTTCTTTATTTACGTAGAGATATGTAATTTTGACATATTATGTTTCGTGAAGTCTAGGATTTCAAAGGGAAAAAAAATACACAAAAAAAAGAAAAAGAAGGGGGGAAAAAGAGAGAGAGAAAGAAAAAAAATGAGTCAAAAGAGTGCATTTCGCCATCTTAGTTACGGGAGTGTTGCAACATGGCATTAGAAAGTATCTTGTCTTTCCTCACAGTAACGTCTCTTTTTGGGTCTGAGCGCGCTAGCAAGAGCTAGAATCTGGTTCAAAACTCTGAAAATGAAACAACATTCTGACGGCTGACTCCTTATTTATATATATATTATATCTTCCGATAAACTCTCTTTCCAATTGATGTAATGTTTTTAATCCATGATAGTCTGCACGCAATGATATTGTGATAATGTATTCTGTCTCGAAGTTTGATATTGTACTTGCCGTTTGGAAAATGGCAACCAAAAGAAATGATCTAATATCTACATAATTCATAAGAATAATAATAAAAGGAAAATGTTACAGTCAGTGCCATTGGGAGTAAAAAAACAAAAACAAAAACAAGAAACCAAACAAACAAAACAAAATAGAATAATATAACAATGATTGCCGAAGAGGGGGAGAGGGTGGGTCGAACCCATGCATGCAACGGCAAAATCGCATTTCCGACAATAGCAGGCCGATTCGCTAGCAACTGAACTATGTCGTCATCCCCAAAACTCAATATGATAGAGTGAACGGTGCCATTCTCGACGACGTTCATTTCATGTGACCGATCACCCGAATAAGACAGATTTCTAAGTGACACCCGGCGATAAAGCTATCGCACTCGCTGTTCTGTCTGTGAGAACACAACATAAAGACGCATTAAAGAAGAGCATCAGCAGCAACAGCAACAACAACAACAACAACAACAAACACCAACGGCAACAGAGACCACGACTTACTATGAATTCATCCGGCTGTAGGCTCCTGTGTTTATTTCACCTATACCAGCTGAAACAACTGTAAGGAAGTAAAAAAAGGAAGCGGGTGACTGATGGGAAAACAAACCAATGTTTAAATAATGTTGTCCAGCTTTCCCCTTTACTAACGGGCGAACGAACCGTGCGAATTCCTATCTCCTATCTACTATCTATTTGATAATTAATATCTTCCATACCGTCCTTAATATCATATTCTCTGACGGACTCGTTGCATTGCGTTACTCTTCATTTCTTTTTACAGAACGTGATGATAATAAATTGGCATTAATTTGGTGCGATTAAATTAATGCACGTGTTCGGCCAAGTGAGTTTTGTCAGACCAGAGTTATTATCAATGAATCAATGATAATTATTGGGGATTTTTGGAATTAAAATTTGTCTCCGGAAGCAATAATTCTACTCCTTTTGCACACCCCCTAATACAGACAATTCTCAGAAATCTCGTAAGTGAACCGATATTCACGCCAAAAGCCTGAAACTCCATTTGCAGGAGAACACAATAAACGCTCACATAAAAAACCCCAACAAAAAGCATAAAAAACTGATTGAAAGCAAATCAAAACTATTCATAAAAATGAAAATTTACGAAAACTTTCCAAAAACAAAACGAAACAACAAAAATACGAAAATGAACAAAAAAAGAGAGAGAAAACCCCCAGAAAAAACCAACAATCAACCTCAAACCCAACAACAATAGGACAATACGCAAACCCAAACACCCTCAACCGCTTTCTCAACCCCACCATAAGAGCTGCAAGAAATAGAGCATCCATAAACAGTCACGAAGCTTTTAACTTAGAAAACAATAAATTATGATCAAGTCACGTTGCATATCATTGATGTTACAAGTGGGACACAACTGCGGTTTATCTTAACCTTACTGCTGTTATTCTCCAACATGGTGTCTCCCCTACCATTCCTCCCTGTGAACTGTAATCTGACATTTCAATGATGTCAATTTATATTAAAATACGAGGGAGGATCCAAAAGTTTTTACCCTGACTATGAATGAAATGTAGCAGAAAGCTGAAATGCACACAGATTGTAGTAATTTATCTTCATAGTCACCCTGCAATGCCACACATTTATGCCACCTGTCATTGACCTTCAAAAGTCCTTGAGTGTAATACACCCTTGGTTGCTGCTAAAACCACTGTTCTGGGGCTGAAATGACGTCATAATTGGAGTGAAAACGTTGACACTCAGATAAGTTTTTCAGAGCAAGGAATAAACAAAAGTCTGATGGTACTAGATCCGGCAAATGTGGGTGGAGTGGGTGAATTTCAAAGCCGCATTGCCTCACTACCCGATTTTCCTTAAATGATGTGTGATTAGGGACTTGGTCGTGCAACAAAAGAATTCCTTTGGAATAACACTGGTCGCAATTGTATTGATAAAGATAAAGACTGGTTTCCTGTGATCAACTTCACATTTTCCAAGTAGTCAGGCATTACAGTGCCGCCAGTGTCCAAAAAACTAAGACAGCACGAGCTTTCCACTCGAGTGTGTGTGTGTGTGTGTGTGTGTGTGTGTGTGTGTGTGTGTGTGTGTGTGTGTGTGTGTAATATAATATATAATATACATACATTGACTTACTTACCTGACCGTAAAAGTAGGTGATGGCAGTGGACAATCTATAGCCTACCTCTGTCTGTGTGATCATATCGTTGACTGTGGGGACAAGAATGTACCTGGTAGGTGATAACGTGTTTCGATGTGAAGTGGTGTGTTTGAACAACCCAACTCGTGTCCAAAGTTTGCCACTTGATTTTCAATATCTCTGGTTGTTTCGGACTCAGGCACATGATTTCAGCGTGGAATAAAAACTCTAACCTTGTGAATAATGGTATGGTGTGTGAAATGACGAGGATGCAAAGAGTAGTGAGTACAAATTATGGACGAGATCAAACAATCATTTTTCATGAATACGTTTTAACCTTTGGCCTCGTTTGAGAAACAATTACCAATTGCAGCGTTACTTTGTGAAGAAGAAAATAATTTTGGTGAATTTCAAACTAAATGTTTCCTGTTTCTGTTAGGGGTGGGGGAGGGTGTGTGTGGGGGGGGGGGGGTCGGAGGGTGCTTCTCGACACAATGACTTCCTGAAAAAGCAGGGTGGTGATGGGGGTATGGTGACTGGTGACTGATCAAAATATCGCATTTACAATTGTCCCGGGTTCAAATCCTGACTCGGGCGGTTGTCGGGAGAGTTTAGAGTTTACACGCCTTTGAGACACCAGACTTATTGCAGAGACTTGTCGATATCGATATTTGACCAATATGGAGACATGCCCCATTGTCGATATTTTAGCAACAAGTAGACACATCTCAATATCAATATTTTACCAACAAGTAGACACATCCCAATATCGATATTTTACCAATAAGTAGACACATCTCAATATCAATATTTTACCAACAAGTAGACACATCTCAATATCGATATTTTACCAACAAGTAGACACATCCCAATATCGATATTTTACCAACAAGTAGACACATCCCAATAGCGATATTTTACCAATAAGTAAACACATCCCAGTATCGATATTTTACCAATAAGTAGACACATCCCAATATCGATATTAGCCGAAATGTCCTGACGTCAGACCCTGGAATCACGAAGCACTCTGCCCACTGGTGATATTGAACATGGTCACAACCAATAGGGAGGATGTTCAAAGCCATCTCAACTATCATCAACATAATCATGCATAGCAACTATCTGGAGTTTCATCAAAGACACACACAAGGAATTCCTTTATCAAACATCCTTGTCTGTGTCTGCCTGTCAGAACAGGTAGGATTTCCAGTGACGAGAAAAGGTGCGAATGGACCCTGCTTCTTTGAACTTTGACCCAGAAATTACCTTAAACCCCCATTAGCAAAATCCCCAACAACCCACCCACCCCCCCCCCACACACACACTCGTACACACACTCACACACTCACACACTCTCTCACACTCACACTCACCCTCACACACACACACTCACACACACTCAAACACTCTCTCACACACACACACTCACACTCACACTCACACACACAACACTCACACACTCACACACATACTCTCTCACACAAACACTCACTCACACTCATACACACACTCTCTCTCACACACACTCACACGCTCTCACACACACACTCACACTCACACACACACTCACACACACACTGATACACACACACTCACACATCCTCCAACACACACACACTCACACTCACACACACAAACACGCACACACACACAAACACACACACAAACATACAAACACACACAAACACAGACACACAAACACACACACACACACAAACACAGACACACACACACACACACACACACACACACACAAACACACACACTCATCTCCTTCCCCATGTTTCTATTCCCATCCACAAACAAGAATATATATACGTATACATTTATATTACCTATATTTATGTTACCTATATTTATATTAACTATATTTATATTACCTATATTTATATTACTTATATTTATACTACCTATATTTATATTACCTATATTCATATTACCTATATTTATATTACCTATATTTATATTACCTATATTTATATTACCTATATTCATATTACCTATATTTATATTACCTATAAAATATAACCTATATTTATATTACCTATATTTATATTACCTATAATATATTACCTATATTTATATTACCTATATTTATATTACCTATATTTATATTACCTATATGTATATTACCTATATTTATATTACCTATATTATAACACCGTATACGTTTCTGCCAAATATCTAGGCCAATTAACTCACCCTGAATATATTATCAGCGTCAATATATAATATATACCATGAATTAAACATTATATTACCAATCAATTTCGTCCAGTTGGACAGGATATAATTCATGCCAAACACTGAAACCAAACCAAACAAACAACATTTCAAGTTATTTACATTATCATTTTTACGCATAATCTTATTCAGGAAGTACCGAAGAATTAATTGTAAAATGTTGCGTCCAACTATGACATTGGCATTGATTCGTCGCCTTATTTCCAAAAATAGAACGCCTAATGGTTTTCAATATACACGATTTGCACTATAAATATAAGGAAATGCACACACCAATGTACACATTAATGCTCACACCAATGCACACACCAATACACACACCAATGTACACACCAATGCACACACCAATGTACATACCAATCTACACACCAATGCACACACCAATGTACACACCAATGAACACACCAATGTACACACCAATGCACACACCAATGTACACACCAATGTACACACCAATGCTCACACCAATGCACACACCAATGTACACGCCAACACGGGGAAGGGAAGTATTGCATGTGTTTGACCATGGCTACATACGTCATGGTGATCTACACACCTGGTTGTAATGGTGATCTCTTGATTGACACCACAGCTTGCAGACAACATCAAAGATTTACAAACCTATAGAGTCCAACAACACACCCGAGACCAAAGATATCTTCTTGTTATCTACTTGTTATCCTCTTGTCATCTCCTTGTTATCTCCTTTTTGTCTCCTTGTCATCTCCATGTCATCTCCTTCTTATCTCCTTGTTATCTCCTTGACATCTCCTTGTTATCTCCTTGTTATATCTTTGTTATCTCCTTGTTATCTCCTTGTCATCTCCTTGTTGTCTCCTTGTTGTCTCCTTGTTGTCTCCTTGTTATCTCCTTGTTATATCCTTGTTATCTCCTTGTCATCTCCTTGTCATCTCCTTGTTGTCTCCTTGTTGTCTCCTTGTTATCTCCTTGTTATATCCTTGTTATCTCCTTGTTATCTCCTTGTTATCTCCTTGTTGTCTCCTCGTTGTCTCCATGTTGTCTATTTGTTATTTTATTGATATCTCCTTGTTATCTCCTTGTTGTCTCCTTGTTGTCTCCTTGTTGTCTCCTTGTTGTCTCCTTGTTGTTTCCTTGTTGTCTCCGTGTTGTTTTCTTGTTATCTCCTTGTTGTCTCCTTGTTATGTCCTTGTTATCTCCTTGCTACCTCCTTGCTATCTTCATGTTATTTTCTTGGTATCTCCTTGTTATCTCCTCGTTATCGCCTTGTCGTCTCCTTGTCATCTCCTTGTTTTCTCCTTGTTATCTCCTTGTTGGCTCCTTGTTGTCTCCTTGATATCTCCTTGCTATCTCCTTGTCATCTCCTTGTTATTTCCTTGTTATCTCCTTGTCATCTCCTTGTCATCTCATTGTTATCTCCTTGTCGTCTCCTTGTTATCTCCTTGTCATCTCTTATTATCTCCTTGTTGTCTCCTTGTTGTCTCCTTGTTATCTCCTTGTTGTCTCCTTGTTATTTTCTTGATATATCCTTGTTGTCTCCTTGTTGTCTCCTTGTTGTCCCCTTGTTATCTCCTTGTTATCTCCTTGCTATCTCCTTGTTAATTTCTTGTTATCTCCCTGTTATCTCCTTGTTGTCTCCTTGTTGTCTCCTTGTTGTCTCCTTGTTCTTTTATTGATATCTCCTTGTTATCTCCTTGTTATCTCCTTGTTGTCCCCGTGTTATCTCCTTGTTATCTACTTGTTATCTCCTTGCTATCTCCTTGTTATTTTCTTAATATCTCCTTGTTATCTCTTTGTTATCTCCTTGTCGTCTCCTTGTCATCTCCTTGTTGTCTCCTTGTTATCTCCTTGTTGTCCCCTTGTTATCTCATTGTTGTCTCCTTGTTGTCTCCTTGTTATCTCCGTGTTATCTCTTTGTTATCTCCTTGCTATCTCCTTGCTATCTCCTTGTTATTGTCTTGATATCTGCTTTTTATCTCCTTGTCGTCTCCTTGTCATCTCCTTGTTGTCTCCTTGTCATCTCTTATTATCTCCTTTGTTATCTCCTTGTTGTGTCCTTGTTATCTCCTTGTTATCTCCTTGTTATCTCCTTGTTATCTCCTTGTTATTTCCTTGATGTCTCCTTGTTATCTCCTTGTTATCTCTTTGTTATCTACTTGTTATTTCCTTGATGTCTCCTTGTCATCTCCTTGTTATCGCCTTGTTATTCACACTGGAAATTTTACTTTTATTGACAAGGCCTACTGATATTCTGCCTACCCTTAGCTACCACCATCACCGCCACCGCCACCGCCATTACTACTACTATACTACTTCTACTTCAACTACTACTACCACTACTACTACTACTGCTACTGCTACTGCTACTTCTACTACTACTACTACTACTACTACTACTACTACTACTACTACTAGAGCTGCTGCTGCTACTACTACTACTACTACTGCTGCTGCTGCTGCTGCTACTACTTCTACTATTACTACTACTAATATTACTACCACCACCACTACCACCACTACCACTACTACTACTACTACTGCTGCTGCTACTACTACTATTACTACCACCATCACTTCCACCGCTGCTGCTTCTACTACTACCACCACCACTACGACCACCACTACTACTACTACTACTACTACTATCACTACCACCACCACTACCACCACCACTACTACTACTACTACTACTACTACTACTATTACCACCACCATCACTACCACCACCACCACTACTACTACTACTACTACTACCACCACCACAACTACCTATTACTACTACAACCAAGACTACTACTTGAGTGTAATTATTTCAATCTGTCTGACAGGAGTTGCCTCAAGGCCCGGGCTACCCTCTTAACTGAAATGCTGTATTGAATATCAACACTCTACCCACTGCACCATGTTTGACGGTCCAATGTAACAAGAGCAGACAAGGTTCAAAACCCGTGAAGTGAAAAGAGAATTTGATCCAGTGGAGGAAAACCAAACATTGGACTGTCCAAGAGGCTGGAACTGACCGCTGTGATCTTGGTCAGATGGGTGAGGGGGAGAGGAAGGGTGTGAGGGGGGATTACCTCATAGTGGCCCAGACCATTCTACTTCCGATCACTTTTATAATCACGTAAGTACTTGGCTAACAAATACAAAATGCAAAGATAAAATGAAGCTTCAAATCTAAATGGGTAAACCATGCAATAACGTTTCGGGTTTTCCCCTTTTTCAAAACCAAAGCACATCTGACGATGAAAATAAGAAGAAACAATACATTTCATCCCTCTTTTATATTTATTATTCTTCTCGTTGTCAGATGTGCCTCGGTGATATTCTTAAAGGGGGTTTCCTAAACGTTCTTTGGGTTTTTCAATCTGAGAGATGAGCTGACGAGTCGTGTTTTCACTCATGAATAAGAATTGTAATAATAATACAATATACCAACACGTGTCATCTGATACCCCCTCCCCCCACCCCTCACCCCCACGACGACTCACGTCAGGAGGTAGATACGTTTGACCCCCAGGGTCACGTCAGGGGTCATATTCACATTCCTTACGTTAACTGATGAGACATTTTTGCACTGAGTGAACCACTGAAACTGGCCATGTTTTGAGTAGAATTCAATGTTGAAGGATGTCAAATAGGATTGTGCCAAAATGTGCTAATAGTTTACGTGTGGACTGGATTTAAGGTATGGGTTTGATGACGACCTGGTTTTGACGGGTATGTGTGACCGGCAGGTGTGTGGTTGACGAAATGTCTCGATTTAGCATATTTTGACATCCTTCAACACATACTACGACTACTACTACCACTACTACTACTACTGCTACTACTACTACTACTACTACTACTACTACTACTACTACTACTACTACTACTCACTCCTCCTCCTCCTCCTCCTCCTCCTCCTCCTCCTCCTCCTCCTCCTCCTGCTATACTAGAAGAAGTTTAGCAGATAATACTAACAACGACCAAGACCCTATTGCTCAAGATGTAATTTGTTCCTCGTAAATCGTAACCAGCATACTACCACTTTCATCCACCAACTAACAACAGCACTAACAGTTAAGTTTAATCTTCCACCACATCAGCTAGACTCGACTGTTACTATAATCTTACCTATAAAGTCACCAATTACATACTTATATATTGTATGTACTTGTACTTACACTAATACTCAGAGCTGTTAAATTGCCGGCACCCAAGGCACAAATGCTCAAACAGGGACGAATATTATCATAGGAATACTCGACCAGGACTCTTAAAAATCTTTAGTAGTCCGAATTGTAGGCCTACTTACTTCAGCCCTTTGTAATTTGTTAACAGGGTATTGATACCCTTGTTCGCTTTTTGTTTGGTTTCGGGTTTTGTTGGGTATTTATTTATGTATTTATCTATGTATTTACATATTGTATATTCATCTTTTTATTTATTTATCTATTTGTTTATTTAAAATTCATTTATTTATAATTTATTCATTTATATATTTTATTTATTCTATTTATTTATTCATTTATTTATTTATTTGTTTGTTTATTTATCTATTCATTTATTGATTGATTTATACATTTATTAATTTATCTATTTTGTTTTTTATTTATCTACTTAATTGTTTATTTATTCATTCATTTATTGATGCATTTATGCATTCATTTATTTATTCATTTGTTGATTTATTCATCTATTTATTTATCTATTAATTTATGTATTTACCTATTTATTTATACATTTATTTATTCATTCATTTATTCATTTATTTATTCATTTATCAATCAATTTATTAATCTATTCATTCATTTATGTATCTATCTATTTATATATTTATTTATTTATTTACTTATCTATTTATTTATCTATTTATTCATTGTATTTATTTATATATTTATTTCTTCATTATTTCATTTATTTATTTATTCATCTACATATTTACATATTCATTCATTTATTGATTTCTTTCTTCATTTCTTTCTTCATTTATGTATTAATTGATTAATTGATTTATTTTTATATTTATATAATATATCTATTTATGTATCTATCTATATTACCTTTTATATATCTATTCATTATATTCATCGATTTATTTTTTAATAATTATTTTTTTTGGGGGGGGGGGGTTGTTAAAAATAATAGAAGTTAATTCCAGTCTTTGACGAGAACATCCCGCCCCATACTAGGCGTGACCACTTGACCACTTACTGCAAAAAATAAATTCTGAAAGCAATGTAGATTTGAATGACTAACCCCTCCCCCTGTGGATGAAAGGTTGTTATAATACAGCGGTAGTCATTGTAATTTGACCATATATTATATTATCGTGGTTATGTAGGTGCTAGCTATGAATGTATTATGTATTCACTTATTTGAAATACTACACTATGCTAAGTCTACCCAAGTAGGCGGCTTAAAGGAAGACTGATGTTCAAAGCCAAGGAACTTTGAGAGCTGCTGTTAGCGTCCTATTGCCAAGTTACATTATCATCATTGAAGACATAGAACATTTGTGCGTCCAGTGTAGCTATTATGATTTCGTCATAGTTTGAGTGTAGATGAATTTTGAGAGCTGCTGTTAGCGTCCTATTGCCAAGTTACATTATCGTTATTAAAGACATAGAACATTTGTGCGTCCAGTGTAGCTATTATGATTTTGTCATATTCTGAATGTCGAGAGCTGCTGTTAGCGTCCTATTGCCAAGTTACATTATCATTATTAAAGACATAGAACATTTGTGCGTCCAGTGTAGCTATTATGATTACGTCATATTCTGAATGTCGAGAGTTGTTGTTAGCGTCCTTTTGCCAAATTATAAAATATTATTATTGAAGACATAGAACATTTGTGCACCCAGTGTAGCTATTATGATTACGTCATAGTTTGAGTGTAGATGGATTTTGAGAGCTGTTGTTAGCGTACTGTTGCCAAATTATAAAATATTATAATTCAAGACATATAACATTTGTGCACCCTATGTACCTACTATGACTACGTCGTATTCTGAACGTAGATGGATTTTGAGAGCTGAGGTGAGCGTTCTGTTGTCATGTTACATTATTACTTTTCAAGACATAGAACATTTGTGCACGCTGTGACCACCATAATTACGACATAGATAATTTATCATTTTAATATTTTAGTGTGTCTATCACCAGTATTTCTCTAACAGCACCCAGATGCGTATATTATATAAGACACAATTAACAATTGTGTCAAATATCAAGTCACACAAAATGCTTTGCATAGAGAGCCATATTAATTATTATTATGACCACTTTTGAAGTTCATAGACATTTCGGCTGTAGTGTCTGTTCATGGTTAATCCTACAAGTTCACAAGCATTATCATCGGGTGATGGCCGTTCATTGCTTCCAACGCGATCCATGACAAAGCACCGGGCATGAGTGCTATGATTGCAAGGCAAGCTCCCTTAAAAAGCACACTAAGTGGATTTGTCTAGTCTGTGTGCTTTTTAGAAAAGCAGGTGGTAGGCATCGACTACTAAACATTGCAATAAATTTATATGACATTTTGGATTTGAGATTAGAAATAATCACCATTGAAACAAATTATTTAATTTGTTTTGTTCTGTCTACTCTGAAATTGCTTGACAGAGGAGTGTGTGTGTGTATGTGTGTGGGTGGGTTGGGGGGGGGGGGGGTCTACGGTATAGAAGCACCCTGTATTTAGATACACTCTTATCCCCTCTATCCATTTTTTTATTTGTATTTTCATTGAATGTTCGTGTGATAAAGGGGAAACCCGAAACGTCAATTAAATGTAATTTGTTTC
>JARFNW010123694.1:8983-22250 GCA_031763155.1 Dirona albolineata
CGCCCCCCCCCCCCCCCCCCCCCCCCCCCCGCCCCCCCCCCCCCCCCCCCCCCCCCCCAGGGTGCAGTTTCAAATGAAAAACTATGTGGTTTATTTCTCAATTAAAGCAGTGCCATTATTTTCCCCCTCTTTTCTTACTATGAGCAAGACAGAGGCAGTAACATACGCACCAAACAGGACTTGAAATACAATGGATATGTCAATACACAGATCATTCCAAAATTTGCCATAATCTGCTTATTCCTTTTGGTGATGGGATAGTGTACAGATGTGAAATTTTAAAAATCTGCTGACCAATACTATTTCTGACAGCAGTTTTTGGCGACGTGAGAACAGCACTCATGACACTGTAACATGATTGACTACATAGGGCCAAAGGGAAAGATATCTAGATTCAATGATTCCACAACCACGAGTGGATGTTAAAAATGCACCCCAACCACTCTCATCCATTCTCTCGCTCACTCTGTCTCTTGTCTGTGGTGTACGTATCAGTAACACTAGCACACATGAGTATAAATATTTGTCCAATTACAGAAAATGCAGGAACAATACAATGATGCAGAATTATGCGAAAAATGTCAAGATAAGCTATGATGAAATATGATCACAAGTTTCTGAAGCAGCTTCAGCATTATTAACATTGTTGTGACTTGACTTCCCTAACAGGTCAACATGTCAGTTCTTGACATCTCCATTTGTGTACATCACTTGAATGTCTGATATTTGATTTGAAATAAATCCCAAATTCATTTCCACTTTCCTAATGACCCAAGATTAGGTTATCAGATACATATCTCTAAAAATAAATGAAAAGCTTTGAATATCAAAAGACCCTAAAAATGGTTACTTCTTGAAATTTAATCCAGTCACCAATTCCGGGATATAATTAGATGAAACGTTACAATTGAATAGGTGTTTCAACAATATGGAGAAAAGATATTGTTTTAGATAAGAATACAATTTCTTCCTCTAAATGTTTATTGTATGAAGAAGTTAAGGAGGTCAAGTCGCCTTAGAAAATGGATCCCTGCTGATTTGTTGGGGGGGTTTTTTTAAACAACGTTGACATGAACCAAAAGTATGGTTGAAAATAAAAGGATTCATATATAACACTGACAACATTTTTAACGTGAATGAATAACTTTACAGCTACAGAAGGAAAAAAAAATATTCTAGCCTTCAAAACTGGAGAGAAAAAAATAATTGGTTGATTCATAGAAAAACCATTACAAATACAGCATTGTGATGAGGATCCACAAGTAATCTGAGAAAACACAAAGAATGCAAAATGTTATATTAAAGTGATTGTTTCACTTCTCAATTCATGACTATTCTGACATAACAATGGAGGAGCAGGACACGATGCACGATCTGATTTGATCTCGTTGGTTCATGAGGAACTGCTAACAGCCAGTTTCTTGAGGTGGTCCATGAATACTTGCAAACTGACATCATCTGTAAGCACTGGGACTGACCCATCCTGTAACAAGAAAAAATAACAATCAATATATTATTATTTATTTTATAGGCCTTCCCCGATATTCAAATACAAAACTAGATTAAGTCTTTCATTTACGTAAAATAATTGTGTTAATGTTGACTTGATTGTAATCTGTGTAACAAGTTGGTTTGGGTATATACTCTCTTCATCTACTTGCAAAATAATGCTTTAAAAAAAACATAGTTTCACTGTTGAAAACCATAAAGAATTTTAATTCTATTCATGTCTCTGACAAACACACAGAAAAAAAAGTCATCGAGTTGAGCACATTATATCCTTGATCTCTACAACAACAAAAAAAAGACTATCAAAAGTTACAAGGGATAGGGGTCATATTAAGCAACAGCAACCTCTAATTTATTTCACAGGTGATCCTAATAATAAAGTTCTTAACTCTGAAAAATGAATATGCTAATACATTTATGATCCCAGGTTTGGCTTGGCATTGAAGGGGCCAAGAAGACCAATATGTTTACAAGCATAACTGTGTTGCTGTTTCAGTGACTATAAAAGTACACTGCAGTATCAAAAATAAAGCCAATAAAAACAAAACAAAATTGGCTCTTGTGAGCATGGGAGCATCACACCTACAAAGTCAGCAGTTTGCAAAATACTGAGCTCATACAATGGACACGTCACACGATTAAAGGTGCTTCTATTCACTGTTTTTTCACCTTTGATAAGGAATCCTGAATGTACATATCTATTTCTTCAACACAGTGACAACGAGACAAAGATAAAGAGATTTATCCACCTGTTTTTAACAAATATGAGACAAAAGCAATCTAATCTACTTTGTTACTAGACTAAATCATCAGATCCATCATCATAATTTAAATTGTTCAATATCAGTTAGAGAGACAGCTATTAAAAAAACCAAATCTGATAAGACTCCCCATTCAGAATTTGAAAAGAGTGACATACAATTTCACTAGTTATATTTGTTTTAAAAGAAGGGGGGAGGGAAAAAAGTATATGGTTAAAATAAAAAAGACCAAATCCAGGGATACTTAAGTAATAAGTACTTTCAACCTTTTAACAGTAGGGTAGGAGAGAAGCAGGCACCCACAAGAAACACAATACAGCAGATGTAAGACCCACAAAATAGAATAGACCCCCAAAAAAAGACAAAGCCATACATAGTAAAGTCAAGTAGAGGGGCTAAGATAAAATATGCCATGCCCTTCTACATCACATAAAGTATGAAATAAATGGTTAATACACCTTCCATGTCCTCCTCTACTAACATGACATGCAGTGGAATGATCACTACGTCGTTGCAGAACAGAATTACTAGAAGTTTGCACACACTTTGACCAGTATAAGAAAATTTAATGATTCACTTTCAATTTACAATAATTTGTTTAAAATATTTGTAAGACGTTAAGAATCTTTACTTTTAACAGATTGCTGTCTGATTTTGAATGGGATTACTCTTAACTTCCATCTACATTGGCTTTGATTTAATTCTATGTCTTTATATTTCTAACAAAACGCCACATTCAAGAGGACAGTAATTATCTGCTCTTCCTTCTCTTGGGCTTGTTTTCTAATATTATATTACTTGGAATTCACCAGTAGATCACAGAGATTATTTCAATGCACTGTCATGAACAAAACACAGTTTCCCATCAAGGCTTGTTGTTCCCTATCATTACTAGTCTAGCCTGGCATCAATTTCATCAGGTCTCCGTCCAAAACAACTTTCCTTGTATACAAATCACATGTACAAATCCCAGAACTATCTCCTCATGCATTTATAAATATCCATTATATTCCCACTGTCATTGACAGGTTTAATAAAATTAACATATGAAGGCTTTCATTTCAAATACGCATTCTTTTTCAAATAAACCATAAAATTAGTAAACTAAAGTTACACGTTTAGAGAAATGAAATGGTTCAAAATATAGCCCCTCCAGACATGCCAAGTAATGTACTGTCATCCAATGGATACACGTTTAAAATACCAATTTGTTACTCATAAAGCCATTTGGAATGAAATGAAAGCCTTCACATGAATGCAAGACAAAAATAATAACCCTTCATCAAACCCTCAACCATGAAAAAAAAGGAAAAGAAAAATGCAAATTCTTTTATATAAAATTCATCACAATGAACTACTCAATCAAAAAGGCAATGTCGGCATTACAAAAAGTCGGAGGTAATTTCAAGATTTATCTTGCCTGTGGTTTTTGTTTGATATCAACTCATATTTGTTTAACAACTTTAATCTTATCATTCCAAACATTTCGCATCATCATCAGTCTGTTGATGCCTTAGTTGCCTCCACAGCGTGTTGCGAAAATTCACTCTTTCTGAAGCAGTAAGTTCTTCAAGCCTCTATATATTATAACAATTCATATTAGATCGCTTTATTTCAATTTGCATTTTTCTTGATTTTGGATAAAAGATAATGGAAAATGATACTAAAATAAAAAATATCAAAATTACAGCAGTCTCAGGTGCCTGTGGTCCTCCTCCCATGACAATTTGCTAAAAACAAGAGTGTTGTGATGTTATCAAACAGTCGGTGTATCAGTGTAAAATTATGATAAGAGAAATAAAACAAAGAAAGATATGAGAGACAGAGAGACAGAGAGAGAGAGAGAGACAGAGAGAATGCAAAAAATAAAAAAGATGTAGAAGGTAAGAAAACAAGAATGCAGGGAAGAAGGGTGCAGAAATTCACTATTTGTTCTTTTATCATACGACAAGACACATGTGTAAAACATTTTTATTGACCAAAAATCTTTAAATAATATGACAAATGATGCGAAAAAAGCATATCTTACCTGTCCACCAAATCCATACATGTTGTTGTGTGTTTGAGATGGGTTCACTTTGGACAATAAAAAGCGAGCCTGCAAAAAAACAAAACAACCCAATAAATACATAAATAATAATAACATACAAAGTTTGAGAAATTTATGTCTTTTATTATTACAACACATTCAGGGTTGAAAGCTATCAATGGGGATTTTGTATGGATATCCACTCAACAATTAGGTTCCCCCCTAAAGAATGAAAACGATCAGTGACTTGTCATAGATCTTCAAATAATGCTGACATTGCTTTGCTTTTCGGGACGGAAGATATGCTGTGAACTCTTTGTTCCAAATATAAATATAATGTCACAAAGCACTATGATCATGCCAGAATCATTCAAAGCCTTGCATAACTTCAATCGTAGGAAATTAAGTATTACTCAGTTTTATCACATTCTATCAGTATGTTCTATTCTTGTTGCTTTCTATCCTGTGCCTCCCAAAGCTCTCTTAGGAATAGAGCGAGATGAGTTGGAAGGAGTTATGAAATACCAGGTGTTAACTTTATGTCAAGAGTTGGAAAGAAATCATGTTTGAACATAAAAATACACCTTTCCTGACTTATCTAAAATATGATTGTTGTTAAACTGTTGTATAATCAAACTGTATGTTATTATCCTTTCAATTGTGTTGGTACATATTGTAAGCAACAACACACCTTGTGTTTATATTGACATGGTAATATATTCTTACCTGTGATGCCCCTGCTTCTGTGACTATATATCTGGGCATGGGGAATCTCGTCTGGAGGATCTCTTGGGCATCATCAGGAGGAGCTTGCAGTAGTTGTTTCAGGTTTTCATACTCAGCCATCTCATGGTAGCCTTGAGACTTCCACTGGTGTATGGTCTGTCAAAACAAAACAATACAGGTTACTGAAACTTGATTTAATAGACAAACAGCATTTTCTGCATACCATCGTAAATGTTTATATACTCGCTGTTTATATTTTCAAAACATTAGTCATCATTGATATAAATTAACAAATGAGCTTTGATTTTCCAGTGGACTATGTGACTCACTTTGAGATGATCTGAACATAGAACATCTATTATTATTATTGTCATATCTATCATTATTTCTTTTTGTTGCCTTTAATGAACTGGTACATAAAACTAAAGAAAATGGGTTTTTTATGTTAGTAATATCCACTCACCTCGCCATGGTAGATTAGAATATGGAAGAAGGTATCCATAAGCAGGATTTTGTCGGCTTGCAAACTGCTGCTATCCAGAAGCACAGGCTGAAATGAAAGAAGTTCATGTCAGTTTATTTTTCTGAGGATATTTTCTTGAGATTAGTTGGAAGGTGCATTCAATTCTTTGACACACAAACTGCTGCTTTTTAATTATTGGAAATACAAGTTAACATAAACTCATGTATTCTTTCAAGAAAGTCTTAGGTTTCCTTTAAACAGCTAATTCCTTTTAAATTCTTAGATCCATCAATGCAAACCTACTTTGCTCTCTACTGTCTCATTGATTTTCCATAAAACTTTTTTAATTTCAAAGGGAATAAATTTCAATTACAATACAAGTTTCCCTTTTTTACCTCTTTACTCGTCAATTCTAGATTAAAAACCAGGTTAACCCATGGTGCACAAAACTTATGATTTGTAGCAATTTATTAATTTGAGTCACCGAGAAGAAAAAAAAAGTATACGAAATATTTCAAGATGAAAGAGCAATCTTTTTTTCAACTACATATAATTTCAAGTTTACTTCTTATTCCAATAATTAAAGAGATCTCAGGATCACACCTAAAACATCTTAACACAAACAGCTCCACATTCATTAGACTAAGACGTACCTCTGGAGGTCCATGGAAGGAGTATGCATAAAGGATGGGCTGGATCATGATAAGGGATTGAGTCAAATCCTCGATGTTCAACATGTGCCTTTAAAAAAAAGGAGAGGGAAAAAATAAAGATTTGAAAACATCATTTAAATTGTCCCAGACAAACACCTTTCAACTTTCTTCCAGGAAATATAAAAAATATAAAATAAATTTATATTTTGTTTAAATCTAAATAATTTTTTATATATATAATAGTTTGACTTTATGCACCTACCCTCACTGAGGTAACAAACTAAGAATTGAACCCACCACTCTTCTGTTTCAAGTCCAATGTCTGACCCTCAGTCATGCTGCCTCCATTGACTATTCTCTTTCAAAACTATTTCAAACATATAATATATCAGTATATTAATAAGTTTTAAAATTCAAATATGACCAAAAAAAAGCTCCTCTTATAATCATAAAATAGCATACCTATAGTATGAGGTTTCATCAGGACTGTTGTTAAACACCTGAAGGAATTGTGATCTACGCAGGTGAAACATGAATTGAGGATATAAGGAGAAGTTTTCAGAGTATCTGAAGGAGTTGGGATCGTCTTTGTTGTAGTCACCAAACTTCTGACACTGAAAAGAAAAATAGACAGAAAGCGAATGTAAATCATGTAAAAAAACACTCAATCAAGATTATACTGTACAGCCAATGAGCATTTTTTTTTTTTACAGAATCTTGACATAAAACAAGAATAATTAATTCAGTATGATTGTGTATATGCTTTTGTGAAGTCAATTCAGATGATGAACAAAGTGCAACTCAAACCTAAATTCAAATAAAAAATCTAACTTCTTAACTGTTGACAATCCAGGATGCATAAATCATGAACAAGACATACAAATTACATACCAGCCTAATAAGCATTCGATCCAACCATCTGAGGACATCAGGGCCATCGTCCGTCTCAGCCCTGTAAACAGCAATCCTGGCCATTTGGACAGCAGCTGCTTCTTGGTCAAATCCAGCAGAGATGTGTTGTATATTGGCACTTGCATCCGCCCAGCTGGCAAGGAGGAAAAAACATGAACATGAATTACACAAATCCATACCCAAACAAAGTTACAGGCCGTAACCGATTATGTTCATACAGACAGATTCGCATGCCTTTTTATTTTGACTAGGATTACGTCCAATGTTTATTCCTGCAATTTTTTTTTTCCTAAAATTCAAAAAAATTCTGATTGACTACTGAATCTGCTTACCCCTGTTATATAAAAAAAATTAGTTACTATCAAATTTTCTTTAAAATAATAACTATCTAGCAATAATGCTCTATATTTCTTTACCTCCTGGCCACAGTTGTTACTCTGACCCTTCTCTCTCCGCTGGAGTGCTGGTACTGTGTGATGAACTGAATACAACCCCTTCCTCCTTGTGGTATCGGTGCGTTGTGCTGGTCAGACAAACAAAAGTAATCACATGATTATTCATCACAATATGACTGCCCTGATCTTTGAAGCTCCCCTATCTTTACTATCACTAGTCACTGCTGTGGAGCAGCGATTAGATTTGTCCCTTATAAGATGAAAAACATGATCTTCAAATGCTCACAGCATATTTTGAGTACCCGATATCATAAACTATGAAATAAATGTATCATTTGTTACATACTAATATGACCCTATGAAATCACCACAAACCAATTGTTTACATCAAGGCAAAAATGGTATATATTCTTAAATTCAAACATGTAAACAAAAGTCTCTTGATATTAACGAGATAAAAAATGTAATCAACAAGTAGAAGGGGAAAAGAAACAAAAGTAATCTGGATGCACAATGTCCATGCTTACCTGATTGACAACTTCAAAGCAAATGCAGAAGGAGGTATTAGGGTAGAGGCCACACATCTTCCATTGACATGTCCCTCCCAGGCCAATCTCTGTGTCAGAAACTGATGGGTTTTTCACTCCAAGGGACACACATGGTCCAATCGCTCCACAAACTTTCACTTCTCTAGAAGTCTGCAATAAAACAGTCAATGAAAGATCATGTCATGTAGGTAATTACGCCCTGTAATTTTCATCTTTATAATATTGGTAAGATAAGACTAATGATTTAGAATTCATAACTCTTGTTTTAAGTTGATTAGATTATTGGTTTCAAAGTCTTAATGCTGCAAATTTTTCAAACATAAAATTTTGAATTATATAAACCAGGCTGGTTGCTGACACAAGATGACAGTGATTATAGATAACAAAATTAGGCTTACACTTTTATAAGGCTGCATCCTGTACCCATCTTAAACACACACAGCAGTAAAGCAGATTTGGGATGATCAATAAAATCCAGGATACATTACTAATAGCCAAAAATCTAAGAAAGTTCTGAAAACTCACCTTAATTTCTAAGGTTGATCCAAATGCCATTTTGTATTCTCCCTTCTGGTCACGAGCGAATACTCTTTGGAAACTCTGCTTGAATAAGGATGTGTTGAAAGACTCGCCCATCACCATGTGGCCTCTGTAAAAGACAAAGTTTATGACATACAGTCGTGTCATATCTTAATTTAATCTTCTAATCATCATTTTAAATTCTGTCCAAAAAAAAGAACAGGTAATAATTGGAGTACAACATTAGTAGTAGTGTCGTTTGGTGTTCATGATTCACACTTCAAATTATCTCTATTCCAACCACTGCGTGAAAGCCTCGTCAGCCAGGTGTGCTGTTGTGTAGCCCCCTGGCATTGATGTTGCAGGACAGTGCAGGACTATGTGGTCCATGTCTTGTTTGGTGGCGTTACAGGTCGGCATCCCCACCTGTGCAGGCTGGCTGCTGTTCTGCCGTGCCTGGACCGTATCATATTGCATGTACAACATTAAAGTAATAGAATAGGCTTTAATTTCATCACTCTCAATGTCATAATATGATAAATGAACAAATTTAGATTAGAGGACAATGATATTCAGCTCAAAAGTTTCACATTGGGCTTTAAAAAATGACCAACCTGAGAAAAAAAATTGAACAGATTCATGAAAACATTTTCCTTCTGTACATTTCTAAATAGTATGTTTTTTACTTCACAACTTTTTGGTCGCTGCAAATAAAAACCTCTATTACAAACATACTTCACTTTTCACCTTTCTATACTAACTATATTGTAAAAATGCTACTAACCCTGTGTATTTTGGACAGAATCTCATCTCATGCAACCCTGTCTGATCCAAAGCACACGAATAAATATCAATGACGTGGCCATTGTTGGCAGCACGGTTGGCAAGGCCCTCATAGTGCTGGAATATACAGAATCAATTAATTAGTCAGTGTTCGTTATCAAACAAACATGTAAAAACAATTTTTTTTAAATAAAAATAATAAACTGGAAAAAATAATGGAGCAAAATCCAAGATTCAAAAAGCCTCTTTCAGATCCAAACATGTAAACGAATATGAATCATCACAGTGAAGCTAAATTATAGTAAAGTATGCATACTAAATCAAATTTTTTGGTTGCCTATATTTTCGAAATGTATAATAGTAATATTAATAATTATCATTTAAACAATGTTCCTTTGAATAAATTTAAATTTGAGTATCAGCAAGTATTCATTCAAGGACTCTCATAATGTTAACATATCCATTTATCCTAAATAACATTTTGGACAGGAATGAAAGATATATCCTTTGGATTGAAGTAAAAGATAAAACAACCGCACTAAGCCGCACCTTCATAGCCTTCTTCATGTACTTGCAGTTGTCTTTTTCAATGTCATGATGGGAGCGGATGGGATGCTTGAGTTCATCGTCAACCACCATGCCAGGCCCTTGTGTGCAGGGACCTCCCATGAACAGCATGATACGGGCACCAGTGTTGGGAAAGGTGCTCTGGAGAGGAGGATATAATTTGAATTTTAAAACCCATTAAAGAGGTATATTGCATAAAGATCATAAAAACGATTACATCAATTGTTAAATCTACATTGAACACTGGAAAAACATCTATGGCTGAGTATAACTAAGAAATAAATGGAGTTTTGTTTTGTTTAAACAAAATTTATTTGAAGTATGAATCGTGGATAAGCGATATATAAATGCTAGTTATTACATAAATGCTTTCCTGCAAAACAATTTACACAGTAATTTTTTTCCAAAACATGGTATTTGGCAGTGTCAGCCGTCCCATTTCTACGAAGTAAACAATCTTTCACATTACATCCTGATTGAGTAAATTTGACCACACAAGCAAAGCTCACAGAGGACACTTTAATCCCTCCTCTCTTTTTTACCTATGAAGATAATTCCATGTAAATAGATTGCCTTGATCAAATAATTTCATACATAAAGCAGTCGATGTATACTTTTAATGTTCTACAAGTCTTTCATTTTAATCGTTAACAATGATCAATGATAGCATGTTTTGCACTTCCCCTTCTCTATATGGAGCCATTCCTCTGCAGGCATCATAACAACATTTGTAGAAGAACTACTGACCTCCAACAGCCCTACAGCAATAGACAGAGCTGCTCCCACTGATCTCAAAGGCCTTTTCCCTTGGGCCACAGGCCAGGGGTCCCTTTGAAGTTCTCCAAGGAGATCTGTAAGGCTCATGTCACATTTGTGTACATGTTGCAAAAATCTGAAAATCGTACGAAGTCACTTGTTAAAAAAAAGGCACTTTTATAGTTAAATTGAAGCACTGATGCTACAAGAATATAAATGCAAGGAGCATAACCTTTCTGTTGAATATGGGAATCTAATATCAAAATAAGAAAAGCAATCAATATTACAAGGAATTGAATTCACGACCTAATGGTTATTAATATTAACTGCATGGCCACAAAATGTATAGTATCTGAGACAGAGCGATTAAATTACAAATCACATTTATACAACTCTATCATTGACTTTTTTTTGTTTTGACAATGATAAGTTGATTGACCAACAAAACTTCTATATTGTAGTTGAGTTTCGAAACCATCTTTTCTAAGATTTCATACTGGTAGATAACTTAATCAGTCGAGCCTTCTTCATCTGTGTCTGGCTTGTTTATGATGCTACAGGTAGCTTTCTTCCCAACTTGACTCACATTCTTGCTCTTCATGACTATTTCAGTGTTGCAATACATTCCTTTGTTTTCATTCATTTTTTTATGAATAGTTTAGGGTATTTCAACAAGTGAAAAACAAAATCTAATTGGGCAACTTAAAAAAAAAGACAGACCAAAAAAAAAACCCCAAACAACAACAAAAAAAGATACTGCAATGATTACATAATTGAAACTTAATTTGCAAGAGATGACATATAAAATGAAGCAATACTTTACCTGTTAGCGGGAAGCTGTGGTTGTTGGTTTCCTGGTGCTGCTCCTCTTTGTCCTGGCTGTGCATTTTGCATTCCTCTGCCAATCCCGAGCATCTCCTGAAAATGAAATCATGTGAACATTAGCAATCAAAGTTTCACCCGACTGCCATCATTCATTGTCCAAAATTTCCCAACCCTAAAACTGCCATGATTCAAATTTAAAATACTGAAATGTCTGACATGTGTCATTCTTTTTAACCCAAATAAGACATGTAAAAAATTCAATAGAATGAAAAATGAAAAACATCAAAAAGTATCAGCCTAATTAGCTAAACCTTTATTTTCTCTCTTCTAAGTTTGGATGGCCAAGGGGGTTCTAAGGTATCGAAACACCCTGTATGGAGTATGGTAGCATTTAAAGATGATCCCTCATATACCTAACATGTAGGTGTTCATTTTTTATATATACTCATTGGCTCATTCATATCTGAACAGTAACCAAATTAGTTGACATTTAATCCTAAGCTATCTAAAAATGTTGTAGAAATACTTTACCTGAATCTGTTTGGCATTGAGCTCCTTTGTTCCTCTGAATACATATGACTTAGAAACTCCTTCATTTCCAAGTTCATGCACTTGCACCATTTTGCCATATGTGATAAGTCCAATCAGAGCATTTGTAGGCAAAAGACTGAGGGACATCTGAAGGGACTCCTGTATAGAAAGGAAATAAACTTTGTTAGTAGGTAAACACAAATAATAAGTGAATTTTAAGAATGTGTTAGAAAATTATTATTTTTTCAACCTCCACTTGAACCAGGAAAAAATAATACAATTTACAGCTTTATCAAAATCAAAATGTGTTATTTGACCAACTTTTTTTTAGAAGCAAACATATATATTTACATGAATATTGTTCAACATTAACATTCTCAATGTCTAAAATAGATAGAGATCAATGGCGAAAGTTCGTCCGCACTTAACCTTACACCGAAAGGTAGAAAGGAAATGATAAAGAAAGAAAGAAAGAATGTCTAAAATTACATTTAAAGATTTCATTTTGAACCAAGCAGTATTACTCTCACTCACTACAGTTGTCCTTTTCTCTGTTTCGAATCACATGAAGGTCGGTTTTTAATGTTAATTGAGCAGTAGTAAAAGAGTTTACTGCAAAAAATATAAACAGACTTTAGCATTTTGAAAAACAACAGTAACAACATTTACCTTCAAGCCTTGCAAATCTTCATCCTCTGGAAAGCATGTATCAACGACCAGAAGGAAGATGGGTGGGTGACAAGTAGCCCTCTGTGAAACACACATGAACGAAACATTTAGATTGAAAAATCTTGACCTCCCCAAGTTATAATCCCCATAATTTAACAAGACAAGTTATTTAGTTCATATTTCTCCATAACTTGACCCAGCTATTCAGGGAGTACCGAAAATACATTAAAACTATGTGTTCAATTTTGGTGCTTATAGACATGTAGCCCTCCCGCGTTCACTTTAAGTTTTTTAGTCAATTTCCATAATAAATTTTTCTTCGCACAAACCAAAGAGTCAGAACAGATGAGAAAGCCATTCTGCGCATCGATAATCTGTTTATAACCGTTTTCCTACGACCCGAGGTAAAAGAATTTCACTTTTCGGAAGTGAAACTAGACCAGGTCAGCAGTGAAACCGGACCATGTTTGGAGGTGGGTCACGTGATTTTGCCGAGCTGCCACTTTGACTTTGGGATGAGCGAGGATAATATTTTGATTCGTTACGTCTAGATAAAAAGTTAAAGATTCACTGGAGTCAAACGGGAGTAAGATTGGTTGTTTTTTCTAGGTTTTACAGGGT
>JARFNW010123695.1:0-12461 GCA_031763155.1 Dirona albolineata
ATGGTCTAATATACATCCAGTTCCATAAGTATTCTTACTAAGGCAAGTTGAAAGCGATATATATAGCAGTCCTCCTTGACACCAAAAAAAAAAGTTAAATTAATCAGACAAATATCATTATCTATTAGTTACAATACAGGGGTTGACACCATTTTCAACAGAACACAACCACATGCGTGAAAAGTCAATGCCATCATTTTGACGGACAAATAATCTTTAGAAAAATACACTTTTGAAGACTGCACCATCACAGAGCCAAAAAGGTCTGCAGTAAGTAAATTTGTGATCTAGTCCCATTGAGTACTGACGGAACCAGCTCCATGCCCAAACAAAGTTGGTGCACAGGATATGATGAAACTACACAATAATAATAATATATGCAGTTACACAGCTGTAGTTAGATAAATAAAAAAAAGAGCTGGACACCTTGATGAATAAGAAAGTTATGACAAAAAGGTGGGTCGCCCTTTGTGTGTATCTAGATACCAAAACACCATTACTGGATGAGTAGCATTTTGACCATAATTTAAAATTAAAGCAAAAGTCAATGTACTGTTGGTTGGTGTCCACCCTCCGGGTAGTTCGTCATGGCTACAAACATAACACACCAGAAAATAACAAATTGTATCCACCAACGCTGCGTCTTGAACTCGACTCTACAAGACGTTAAGAGACCATCTATAGAAAAAAAATATATAAATGTTTTTATACTATGGTGTGTTCAACAGGATTGGAGCTAAAGAATCAAACAGATTTTACAATTCATTAAGAGAATATTATATATCATTGCAATAAAACATTATACAACAGTGAAAGCAGAGAGGAATCTTGTCAAAGTATTCATCACAGTTACCATACAAGCTAGACAAAAACAAAGTTTAGATAGAAAGACAAAAAAAATATTTTAAAAAAAATAATCTTAAAATGGAGGAACTAAACAAAGCATAAATTACCGCCAAAGAAAATTCTATGAGCCAATAAAGATGAAAACAAGGAAGGGGGGAAAAAAGGAAGAAAAAAAAAAAAAGACGTAAAAAAATACAAAACTGTTTCCTTCACCTGCTATTGCCTGTAAAAAAAGGCTTTAATCTTTTCAATTATTTATTTTTTTTGGATATCCTTCAAAACATAGCAACGGCCCTCATTACTACTTTCTTGTCATAGTAATAATATGAGCCATTTTAATTAAATTCAACAATCTGATCTAATAGAAAACTTTGTTTTAAATCATCCTGGTATTCCAGCTTTGTCAGAAATTGTGAAATTTAATCCTTTTTCTTTTTTCTTTCCTTTTTGGTAAAGAATGAATGAAATGAAAAATAAATTGTCAAATAAAATATGGTTTCATTCATGTGTCGCATATAATACACTTTTCAAAATGTAAACTTGCGACATGACAATGTTAATCGGTTAGAGGTATATAATATGGTCATTAACAAATGATAAAGAAATACCAACAAACAGCCTCGGAACAATTATCATCTGCCCAACACACACATGACATATATATATATATATAGGAATCAAATCAATTAATGTTGGAACATTTTATCTATTCTTTTCTTTTGTTTTGCTTTGTTTGTTTGTTGTATTTTTTTTATTTTTGTTTGTTTGTTACTGGTGATATTGTCTGAATGTCTTTCGAGAAAATATACATCAACACAATTATCATGGTCACGTAATGAATGCGGGGAAACAGTTAAGACAACAAGTCGAGCAAAAAGAATTAGGAACAGGAGACCCTACCATAAGCACCCTTCAACCAACCACAGGAACATCCATATTTTTTAAATTGTAGTTTGGGTAAAAGGCAATCGATTTCTTTTACATGGCTATAATAATAATATACAATAGTCGCCGGATAAATGCACTCTACTCTGGGGCTGAGAAAGGTGTGTGCTGATGCAGTACGTGTTTTTGTTGGAAACCAATATCTTGATCGGATGTGTATGTGCAAGTAATTTACGGATTCGATGTGCAGGGTA
Organism: Dirona albolineata; assembly: GCA_031763155.1. Lineage (NCBI taxonomy): Eukaryota > Metazoa > Mollusca > Gastropoda > Nudibranchia > Dironidae > Dirona > Dirona albolineata. Next base: position 1,986 of record JARFNW010123695.1, read on the forward strand.
AACAAAACACCAAAGGTTGGGCTCAACATGATGTTAAAATGTCACGTTCCTCCCCAATGTGATTCACGCATTACAATCAGCCGTCTGGGCAAAATGTCCCTTCCATAATCTTAGAGCGCGGAAGATATGTTTTCCTTTTTCGCACACTCATTTAGTTAAAACAAACAATAAGACAAACGTTGTGGCGCCAAACCAGGCAGAAGCTTGAAATCGGACAGAGCACGTTTTCTTCACACAGTATGAGTACAAGCATTTATCTGGCGGCTACTGCATATAAATATAAGCATTCAATCTGATTTTTTTACACCTATGGGCCAGTCGCATGGAATTTCTACTGGTTTTGGGATTCGTAATGTTAAATTGACATTGACTTGGTCGAAATAAGTGTGCAATTCCCACAGTGTAATAATTATTTGTCTTTAGTCCAGCTAGAATCAGCAATTCATCAATGAGAATGATTTAAAATCTTTAAATTTTCATTCTTTTCCAGCAACTACGCCATCCACAATGTCTTCAAAAATAAACCTTTACCAATCCAAACCATCTTTACGCTCCCAAAGAGGAATTAGTTATTAGTCGTTACGACGACACCCAGAGAGTGTGTCAAATTAAACAGCCAACAAATTTTCTAATTTGATACCCTTACTTAATCAATGCTAATTTCGCACAGACTTCTGTAATTGAAAAATAATATCTCCTCTTCCTTACTTTCGCATTCCTGTTTGCACCTTTCAAAGTCAGGGGAAATATAATTTCATAAATTTGAATCATGGATTACAACAGAGTACATACAGCAACAGATTTCTCCTTCACACGGCAAAGTACAAGCACCAAGTGGGTAACCAGAACTGGATGGGAAAGTATGTAAATGTAAAAATGACATTCATTAATAGAAAATATTCAGATTTTCTAAAGAATGAAAACGCAATGAGTCTAAGACCAAGGAGATGTTCACAGTGACGGAATGGGTTTAATCTCAATTTTTTCCATATCTAAAACAGCGAAACAAATTATCCTTCTTTTAATTTTCATACATGTTTCATGTTTTTAGTCATCTATTATTGTCAAATGTAAAGCAACCAGAGCTTGTTGAAAATGAGAAGCGTTCACGATTATCATTTACTATTAGATCCTTGGACAAAGTAATGCATGCTGACCATGTTCATTTTTAAAGTTCAGAATGTCCCCCAGGTAAATAGCTTCTAATTTTATTTTTCAGAGAGACAAAGAGTATTTCTTTCATATTGTCCAAACTTTATTTTAACTATGGCAATATCCACTCACATGTAAATTATAAAATTTTCACATTATATTATACACTAGAATCCATCTTTCAAGATATGGTAGTACATGGTTTTTCTCAGTTTATCGAAACGAAAGAAGTGCCTTGCAAAGGTGATGAAGAGTCAGACAGTCTTGTGTTTGCTTCTTTTTTTTGTTTTGGTTGCTTTGTTTTGTTGTAAGAGAAGCACAGTGACACAATTATCATGGTCGTACCAACGCTGGGAAATAGTGAGATGACAAGTTGAGATGACAGAATCAGAGGACAAAGAAAGTAGGAGACCCTTTCTAGCAGCACTATCCAACAACCCAACTGCTCAAATTTTTTTTTACACAATAAAAAAAAAAGGAAAAAAAAGCAAAACAAAGTAAGGAAAAAAAAGAAGAAAAAAAACAAAGAGTTTTTGGCCAATGATGACAATGGTAATGAATGCTTAAAGTATGAGGAGAAAGCTGTAATCACACAGACGGGATGTAGACAGACGGAACGTAAGCAGAGGCTGGGTTATATCCGCTATAGGATCATCACGACACCTCTTCCTCCATCGGCTTGAGTTCTTTAATCTGTTTCACCAGGTAGGATTTTTCATCGTTAAACTGTTCGTCTTCCGTCCTGTCGTTGTGAAACTTGGATAGAAACTCCACCAGTTTTTCCTTGTTCCTCAGCAAAATGTCCAACACCTGCTTGGTCTTGTTTGGGTTGGCCACGAAAATCTGACAAGGGGAAGAGAGAGGTAATCCAGTCCAATGTTATATACTATCACTCACCACTAAAATATAAAACATATTTTTAAAATAACCAAATTATCAACATACAATTCAACGTTTGAACACAAGGAGATTAAATCAATCCACTTCTATACAAGTAACTATCTACAATGTGGATTAAAGTTATATACACTCCTCATAAATAAATGACTAGGATTATACAAAAAGGGTGAGGTGACAGGGTAATAGATAAGAAGGAAAAAAATGAATCTGTAAGGTATTCAATTTTAATTTCTTAAAAGCAATTTACAACGTTAAGAAGGTCAAATCAAAGGCAGCACTCAATCTAGGACAAATCGCATTGTCCCAAAATGAAAACATTACCCCCAATACCAGGGTCAACCTTAAATTAAAGTTCACCACTTCAATGACAATGACGTAGTCTAGGCCTTTGAGATTGAGAGTCAAAATGTATACACTCTGCTTAATAGCTAGGGGTGCCAATTCTTACCTTGAACACATGAAAGGCCTCAAACTGAATGTTCCGGGATTTCTCCCTCAACAAGTTCATCATCAGCTTCAAGTTGTCCGCGTTACTGATGTATTTGTTCATCACAGTAAAGTTGTGACGGTCAAGAAGGAGCTCTCCCAATAACTGATGAAGACATAAATTCAAAAAGGCATTTATGTAGTAGTACGATTTCAACCACAGTCAGGTCACATAGATAGTTTATCAAGTGATCATTAAATCAATACTAATACGATTACGAGCATGAAAATAGTTTTTTTAATGTACATGGTGATCTAGAGAGAGAGAAATTTTTAGAAAATTTTAAATCATCTTTTTGATGGATAGTTTTTGTTGTTGAAAGGTAATAAGGCTTGCCAGCAGCTAGTGAACCAAATGACAGGAATGCAAACAAAGTTAGTTGTATTGTTTCAAATATTGAAAAATATAACAAGCAATTACAAAAACGTTTCAAGTTTCCCCGTCATCCGATAACAAATGATAGAAAACAATAAAAGCGATAACTTAAAAAGGAGGGAGGTGAACATATAGTATAATAGTTTGTGCACTGTCACAGATTTACACACCCATGGCTTGTTAAACAGTCACCGCTTGTGTATGATGAATGGAATCAAACACTGAAGAACACACGACCAACATAACTGATGCAGGGCTTTCTTTCACTCACCTTTAGAGCCTGTCTTCTTGTTACGTAGTTATCAGAGTTGAGGAGTAACTGGTAGCTGGAGAAAAATTTATCGTAGTTCTTTTCCAAGAAGTCGGCAGACGACTTTTTGTGTTTTGTCAGCAGGTCCTGAGTATTTCAAAGAAAAGAAATGAATTTATTAAAAGCCCTAAATAATGAAACTATTGGCAGTTGACCAAACATCATTATCAAAGTTCTCTACAAACTGCCTAAGAATGAAAGATCATGTCCAAAATGCATGTAATGAAATTTCAAGATAAATCAAATCATCATGTGATATAATAATATGTAAGCTATAAATGTTCTATGGCACCATCAAACCATCAGTCTCGCCGTTTTCATAGATGACAATTTTAAAAAGTGATTTAGGAGTAAAATTCTGTGCGCACTACTGTGTCATTGTCATTTGTCAACTGATGTAGTATTATCAATACATGACGCTCTTGTTTTTGTTGCATGTTGTATTTTCTGTACTTTCAAAACACCCCTGATCATGTGTATGCTATGTGCTGTCTGTGCGTAAGTGTCTAAAATGGGAGAAAGGGCTAGGAATTCAAGACTTTAGATTAGTTAGGACAAATCCCCATGTTGAAGGTTTGAATCCTCATTTTCAATACTATAGAGATTTGAGTACAGACTCTGCGTTGCTCTTGTACACTATATTAGACACCCAAGATATTAGAGGCCCTATTATTTTCATAATAAAAAACATAAAGTGCATAAATATACACACATATAAATTTGTAAAAAGGGGGGGGGGTTTAATAAAATAGTCGCTATCTAATTATTTGTATTTATCTTTATTTCATCTTTATTACTTTTACAAAATCAAACACCCTCCCTCCAATGATGAGCAATGATTTGTCCTTAAAATCTGAAGAGGATTGCTTGAGAACTTAGTTTTAAAATAATTTCCTGCTGCTACCATGAGAAGGAGACTATACCCTCTTTCCATCACCCCCTAACAGTAATCTAATTCTGATGTTCACATTTACATTCCATTCATCAAGCTCTGACCCAATACTTTCTCCACTCAAATTACTTCTAGCTGAAAAGTTCTTCACCGAGGTTCACACATGCACATTTCACTGAGGTTACGATATCAGCGTTTTCGCCCTCGTAGTTCACAAAATAAGTTTTATAGACACCATGACGAAATGCCTGGCATGCTGTCAAAAGTTGAAATAAATATGAACCAAAAAAAACAAAACAATCCCCTACAAAACAGCCTAGTCGAGTTAGAGGTTTTGCAAGACATAAAAAAGAAACGAAATAACCCCAATAAAACAATAACAATATCATCAAAACTCTCATAAGTGTTGCTGACAAATAACAAATATTTCAGATTACCTTGAAGGTTGAGAATGCATCAGATGCTATGTCAAAAGTAGAAACCTCCACATACTCGAAAAAGTTGTAAAACTCTTTTGATGCAAGCACAACGCCAATAAGAGCTTCAAACCGAAAACACTCTCGTAGCATCATGCCGCAGTTGAGGGCAATCTCCTGGTTCTCATACCTGCGGATGGAGGCATGGAGAGAAAATATGAAGATTGGAACCAACAAAAGTCTTTGTCTTTGTTTTGTCTCATAAACTACAAAATCACAACAGAATCAATTGGAAACACAAACCAGTGATAGCTAAAATCAAATTTAAATTAGTCTTCACATTTTGAGAAAGGCCTGTAGAGAGCTTGCCCCACACATTTTGTTTACTTGGGTAGGAAGTCAAATGGTTTTAAAATGAGTTTCATTCCATAGGGACCTTAAAAAAAAAGTCCAACCCTCGATTAGGTGTACTTGATGCCACCTGAGAAGGAAATGAACAGCTAACTAGAATTAGTGAGATAAACCAATATACTTTTCTTTTCTTTAGCACAAATCTATGTGATATATCTTAAGACATTCCTCACCATGGTCAAGTTCTGTAAAGTCAAGACGGCTTACATAATATATTATTTTTCTCTAAAGCATTTATTAGCCCACTGCACCCAATACATATATAATAATGTAAACAAGTTATAATTAAAATGATAGACATACATAAGAGTCTTGAGTGCAACAATGAACATTTCCTTACCCTTTAACCAATTTCAGTATTGATTTAGGGTCATTAACCAGACATTCCTCAGTGGGACAACGTGCACCAATTTGACGCCGCAAAAGGTTATTGAAAATTGTCCCAACATCTTTGCGACCCTGAAATTTGCAAAAAAATATAGGTTTCGTTAATTCAAAGAGGAAAATTTACATAGCTACCAACTTTTCAGAAAGAAAAAAAAACATGACTCCCATACTTGTCCCTATTAGCCCATAGTCACATTGGCTAGAAACTGTAAAATCAGTGTGGTTTCAGTTCCTTGACTGCCATTGACTTCTGACGGAAATTCACTTGGGTAGAAGAGTGCGCAGTAAGAACTGTAATTGAACATACTACAAAAAAGAGGACGTTAAATTTTAAAACCTGTTTGCCCAGAAAGCCAAATCATACTAAGTACGATTTCAATTTTATTGTAACGCTTGTCAGAGCTATTAATTTACATAATCATCGAATTAAGCCTCCAAATAAAAATTGTCTACAATTCAGATATCAATCTCCCAAACTCAAGTACCAATTGATTTAAATAAACACTGATAATCATTATTATTCCAAAACATATTACCACATCATGACCACAAAGAGCACACTAAATGCATTTCACAAAAACATCAAGGTGAGGTTATTTCTACACAACATATGCCCTCATTCCCTTTCTCTCATACTTTTATACACACACACATGTCAAAATACAATATGAAGAAAGTCAACTGAAGACCACACTCTAATAATATGACATGCTCTTTACTTTGAAGAATGCAGTATAATAGTGTGCATAATGCGCGTCTCTGAGTTAGAGTTAACAGTACTTGTGTTGATACCTTGTATGCTGGCAGGTAAATGTGTTACTGTAAAGCGCTTAGAGCATGGTGATGATCGTGGATAAGCGCTATATAAATGTCATCTATTTATTTTATTTAAAGATGAGTAGCGCACTTTAGCAAAATAAATGTTAACTAGCATGATATATAAATGTGATAATGACATAGAGGGAGTTTAGGCATCTTGTTGATTTTTTTTGATTTTTTTTTTTAAACACATTCCCTCCACATTCCTTGGGGGTGCATTTACTTGGGTCGTTCCCCTTCATGAGGATAATATGGTATATCATGTGTAACTATTAACCCATTACTACCCAATAAGCTCATCGAAAAGTGACCCTCACTCGATCACTCAACCCACCTGTAGTAATGTGGAAACGACATTGTCTGTTTTTGAACTCATTTCGGGGTTGAAATTGAAATGCATAAGTTATGTTTACTTCCATTAATTCCGAAACTTGACAGAAATTGAAAGCAAAAGTAGATCACCAATTACACTACCTCAAAGTCGATATGAGTCAGGTTATCAATGAGATGTTTAAGTGTAGAGGGAGAATTAATCTCTGACGCCAACATGTTCACTTGTTCCGTGGCAGGTTCCTGTTCTGGAGTCCCATACAGCATCACTTTGATGGCTTGCAAAACTTTGGACACCTCTTCACTAGCCTGAAATTTAAAAAAATGTTTCAACAATTGATCATAATAGAACCAAACTTGTTTCAGAAAAGGTCTGTCAAGTATAGTTTATGCTTTCATATTGCCAAAAATTAGCTAGAGGGAGTGGGCTTCTATACTAAAGGATGACGATATCACTTTGAGACACTGAGATCTCCTATTTCTAATTCTAAATCTGAACAAGAGTGTTCTCAGCCCATTTCTGAGCTGTCAATTTGAAAGCCCTGTCCAAAAAATGGTTTAAAACATGAAATGATACCTTTCATATATTATTTCACAGGGCAAAAAAAAAAAATGTTACAAAAAACTAAAAGCACTGGAAAAAAAATTCTATAACACAATTTAAAGACAGGATAAAATTTAAAAAGTAAATCTTTTCAAAGCAGTCAACTTGATTTAAAATTCTACTTTTAAAAATATTATATTTTAGATCTTGTTAAGATCTTTTCCTTTTACTAGCTTCCTGTTTGAAGATAAAATCATTGAGTCACGCCAAATTGATAAAATATCTCCCCTGCTCCTAATTTGCCATATTTACAGAAAATCTAGTGACATCCTCATCATTGCATGCAGCCTGTGTGCAGCCAGTCCTTTTGAATTGCATGTGTCGGTAATTTGGCATATATTACATTCATATCAGGTGGGCCAAATGAAATCATGCCCAATTTTGAAGGCTTGTAATTCTAAAACAACTCGTCATTTTCACTGGCTTTCAGTCAGAAGTGTAGAAATCAAAGCAATCAAATATAAAACAAGAAAACAGTGAGAAACAACTTGCAGGCACCCCTTCCTACCAAATATCAGATATAAACGACGATTCGATACTTGCACCACTTCCAATTAATGAAGATTTTTATTCAAGTCGATGGCACACATTCATGAACAAAATAATATTTTTTTAAAAAGATATGTCTTTAGCTGGCATTTCATGGATTAGAAAGGCAAAGGGCTCCTTATAAAATAACAATGCAACCAAAACACTTTTAAAATACCTCTATGCAAACAAAAGGAACGGTCAAAATTATATTGCATAATTTCATAATATAATGACAAACTGTTGCCTGACTATATATTGTGTATTGAATCCACACATGGATTTTGCTTAACAGGAGGAAGCAACATCTTATAATGGTAAATCTATTGAGGGATTTCTAACAAATGAAAATGTGACGCTCAATGAAAAAAATTAATTGCCCCCTAATTATGCTGATCTCAATCCAATGAACTTTCAATTGTTGTAAAGCGCTTTCATTTAGACATACAATGTGTCATAAGAGTGAAACTTTAAAATAGATTACTATTTTTTCTCTAAGTTCAAGGTACATCACTTGTTTTCTTCCTTTTCAATACAAATATATATTGATAAAAAAATTATACAAGTCAAATCCTTTGTTATTTAGATGGACAAAACCATTAAAATGTCAGAACGAATTATCAATTCAAGCAAGCAGAGCACTGCAAAGGGGGAAGGTCAGATTCTTCTTCATGGCAGGAAATCATGCGCAAGTTATTATAATACTCGACTGCAACCATGCATCACAGATTCATCAATAATTTTGTAAAAATATATTAATATATATTTATGTCGTAGGCCTGTGGTTGTGCCCAAAACATTTCAGTAAACATTAAATGCTTTTGAAGTAAGTAAAAGAGACTTTCCAAATAAAATACCTTCTTATGTTCTTTCTCTTTGGCATTCGACAGCAGGTCCAAGTTTTCTGTGAGAGAACGAACCAACTCTTGGGGAGTCTTGGTTTTATTCCCAAACAGCGGCATGACTGCAGATTCACCTGGTTATAATAAGAGAGTGATAACATGGGATTTTATAGAAAGAACAGACTCATTTCATTTGCATATATATATATATATATAGTTACATGTATAACTTTCCTTGACTTGAATAAATAGAACAGCTATAAATGGTGATTGTTAGCAAAACAAAATATATATTAATATTGCCAAAATTACAAAGGACAAAACACCTTCTATTTGCTATATTATATCAATATCATATATATATATTATATTCTATTATAGAAGATACACCAAAATTATATTTATATAGGGCTATGATAATAGTCCAAAAATAATTAATACTAAACACTGAAACCACACATGTGATGTACTAGAACTAGACCTAGAAGAACTAGAGACAGAGAAGAAGTCATTATAACTGCACACATGTGTGTATGAGAAAAAATCTGGCTCGGGCTTGGCTTTCACTTTCCAAGTAAAACAGTTTTTTTAAACTTATAGTTTCAGGATTTTAGGTCTCAGTGTTACTACTTAGACTTAGTCTTGCTTAGCCTTGTGATTGTGAGCGTGACTTTTTTCATTAAATTAAATAGTCTAAGTAGTAAATCTAGGTCTTGATGAGGCTGAGAGTGAGAGGTGGTCCCTGGTCATCTAACTAAAAATCATATAATCATGTTTATTGATTGTAATTTGTTGATATAACGAATGTTTCAGGTTCAGTCAGTTTGTTGTAAAAAGTCAAAAAGCTTGTCACTTAAAACTTAATCTTTATTTAGACATGACATCAACTAATAATACTACTAATAATAATAAATCTAGCTTCAACTTCAAGTCAAGTTAATAAAGAATTAAAATTAATACATTTATATTATATAATAATTGTGGCGTGTGGTAGTGGTAAGAGAAAATTTACAATGATAACATAAACCCCCACGTACGAGGTCCAACAAGACAGAACAAGGAAGAGAGATTTTGCACTAATGTGTGTATTGAAGGAGAGACAAATGATTAGTAATAGTAGTAGTGACTAGTAGTAGAGTGATAGATTAGATAGAATTAGAATGAGGAGGAGAGAGGGTGGTGGTGGTCCAGTGGGTAAGAAGAAGGTGGGGCGATGGAATTGAACGAGATCACATGACAGAACAATTGTCTTTCTAAAGGTATATAACATATAATGACATGTTGATAAAATTTATGTTGACGTAATCTTGGAATACCAACTTGTTTTTAGAACACTAGACTCTACAAATCCATTGCAATGGAATGTGATTGACAAAATCGACAAGATGCCTCAAAGACAACAGTGAAGTTCGAGGGATGACGTCATAATACTTGCGCAGACACGGAAGTGAAATTGAACTCGTAAATAATAAAATTCGTCTCTAGACTAATTAATCTATGAATGATCATTGCCATCGAAAAGCAAATAAATCTTCTTCTTCATCTTCTTCTTCTTCTACTTCTTCTTTTTCTTTTTTCCTTCGTCATCCTCCTCCCCCTCATCCTCCTTCTCTTTCGTCGTCTTCTTCTTGGACAAATAACTTCACTCCATAATACCTCTCTCAACCAAGGTGTAGACTAGGTAGGCCTACCAGTACCAGCTTTAACAGTCCTACGATAATATCATTATTATTATTACGATAAATCATCATCATCATCATCATCATCACCATCATCATTATCATCATCACCATCATCACCATCATCATCATCATCATCGTCATCATGACCACCACCATCATCATCATCATCATCATCATCATCGTCATCATCATCATTAAAATTATTATCACTACCACCATCATCATCATCATCATCATTATCATCATCATTATTATTAGTATCACTATTATTATTATTATTAGTAGTAGTAGTAGTAGTAGTAGTAGTAGTAGTAGTAGTAGTAGTAGTAGTAGTAGTAATA
>JARFNW010123706.1:0-12460 GCA_031763155.1 Dirona albolineata
TCTCTCTCTCTCTCTCTCTCTCTCTCTCTCTCTCTCTCTCTCTCTCTCTCTCTCTCTCTCTCTCTCTCTCTTTCAGCCTTTTTTGCCCCTCTTTTTTCTTTCTTTTGCATCTATTCTTGTTCGTTGTCTCTTATTGACACTACAACATTTTCCTACAATTATGTGTATGAAATAGGGACGGAGAGATCAGTGGTCAGGTCCTACAGAGGAAGCACGACTTACTTCGTCCTCTTTGTACTCATAAGGCGTCAATTTGAGATTCCCATTGCTATCGTTGGCCGCTTTTGAGCTGATGGTGTCCCATGCTAGGCCGGCCTTATTGAGTTCCTTTCCGATGAAGAAAGAAGACTACCATCGGTTTAAACCTGAATAACCTAAATATTTGCATGTAGGCCTAAAGCGAGTGACACATCCAGGATGTGCCGTCTTCTGTGCTGAACCTTGCATCGTTCTTTTGTGTACGCCCTGGAACTCCATAGTGTACTGTGTATTTCCTTGTGTACGTCCCGTCCCATCTTGTTGATGTCAGATAATATACATAATATTATGCTAATGTGTGTGGTCGAGTGTGATTGCGAGATGGGCGTCTGTTACGGTTATTGGATGTGTATTATGGTATGGGTGTGTGTGTTGATTTCAGTGCGTGTGTGCAGCGTCTCTGTGTGTGAGTTTGTTGTCTTGATGCTGGTATGGATGTTTATGTTTGTTCATGTGAGCATGCATGAATGTAGATAGGTTAGATCTCGTTGCGTAAGAAGTTGGATGTGCTTATATTTGTTTATATTGATATGCTTATGTATTACAATCAAGGTTCATGTTTCTGTTTTTTAAATGAGCCTTTGTAAATATAATTTTAAAAATGCCTTTCATGGACATTATTATCATCACCATCATCATTATATAATAATTATTATGATTATTATATTATTATTATTATTATTATTATTATTATTATTATTATTATCATTATCATTATTAGTACAGAACCCACAGGAACACCAAATGATATATTGCATTCTGAAGAGGTTTGTGTTATCTATTCATTTTTGTTTTTATTTTCTATTTTTGAGTTAGGTTTCATTGCAGCACTGAGTCCGAGAAACCGAACGTTGTTTGGTTGCTTTGTTGTCGGGTTTGTTTGTTTGTTTTGCTTTAAAAGTGTGTGTTTGGTTGGTTTGTTTGTTTGGTTTTTTTTTGGGGGGGGGGGGGGGGAGGGGGGTGTTTGTGAGAGAGCCCATCTGCGGTTGTATGACATGAACCTTTTTATAATTTACTGTAACTGATTTTTGAGCGCCTAAGAAGAGCACTTTGTGGGTTTGAGTGGCCACTGCATATTATGACATTGCTTGCTATTACAACTATTTATGTTTTACTTTTTCCATCAGCTTTTTGCACCTAAAGAGAGATTCAAGGGGGTAGGGCGAGGAGGGAGGCTTTGACCCAGGAGGGACATGTCGTGGGCCCTAGGGTATCTACCACAGAATTGCCCCACCAACGCCACCGTCTTGAGTCTTTTTCTGGATCTGGCGTCAGAATAATATCTCGATTAGTCGGCACGCAAAGCAGGATGTTCTTTTTTAAGGAGGAAAGGGGGGGGGGGGGCACCTTGTTGAGCAATATGATAAAGGACTGGCATTGTTCCTTCTGATCATGCGTCTTACGACATTAGTTCCATATTTTGTGTCTTTGTATCACATTAACTATCAAGCAATAACAACCGAATTAAATATTGAGAGAGCTAAAAAAAACATGAGGAGCGAAAGCAGCATTATTTTAAATAACTTTTATTTTCATACATTTTTCTACACGTCAGTAACCTTTCCCACTGTTCCACACAATCTTTATTTTAATTCATCTCCATAAAATGTTAAGAAAATAGACGGTCTCGGTGAACCGTTTCATGGGATGATTGGGATCATGTGTAAAAATTGTATAAAATATTAAATTTATTTACATGCGTTCCTCTAATACAATAATAAATACTCTATGTATGTGTGTAATATGTATAATATATTCATGGACCATGATAAATAGCATGTCAGTCATTACCAATTAAGTGTATAAAAATTTTGGAAAGATGTGATGGGCACGATTTAACAAAGCAACAAAATAATATTAGTTCATATTTCAGCAGAAGTTCACTCAAGGCAAAGGAGCATAGCGCTGCGTAAAATATAAAAATATCATTCAAAAACCATTATATATATTTATATATTCTTGATGAACCCTGTCATTCTTAACATTTGTAGATCAATGAAAGGCAGGAAATGCAGTGAATATGATATTGATTGAATGCCCGCATTCAAGTTGTCCACTTGGAAATAACACTGTCCACAGTACAAAATTGTCAATTAATTGCAAGAAGAATTACCTTGTAAAACGATAATTATTTGTTGCGCTTCATTCTTTTAAAAACTATATTATAAATGAGCACGTTAATTAGCAGGAAAGACATTTTTCACGTGACACGATTTTACAAAAAATGTGTCAATTCAATTTTTCCTGTTATGCATATCAGTTACAACTCAATATTGTGTGCATGAACTTTACTATCTGCAGCAGTTCATATTCTCAAGACCTTTGCAGAGAAATATATAAATGAATATTTTAACCAAAAACCATTTGACAGAGGACAATGTTATTTCCAGGCAATTATAATAAAGGTGGTGTTGATACTGATTGAAATATGATCTTACACACACATTTACGCAAATATTATACATTTTAAAACTCTCTCCGCTTCTCTACTCACACACACACACAAAATATATATATATATATGATTTAAAACTGCTATTAAACTGTTATAAAAATTGTCCACTCAAGTAAGTATTATTAGTGATTGTTGAAGCAAAAAAACTTCTTATATAAAAGTCAAATCCTTTTCATAACTATTAAAAAAGTTTGTTTTAAAAATTGAAATTTACCCAACTTTGTGCGACATTCTTCTTTAATTTATGGCTTCATGTGGTCAATCCATTACTCTAAAAATCTTCCATCCAATATAACAATAAATTCCATCATATTCCAATCATAAATGATAAGGGTTTTCCCAAACCCTCATTTGACATTTATATAAAATCGTTACGTTTTCCGCCCTTTTCTCACAAAAATTGAGATGCAAGATACAGAAATTTGGCAAAACACAATCAAATCACCACTATAAAGCATCCCTAGTTCTTTTACATCAAGACTCATGCAGTTCATCGCACATCTCCCATACAAACCTGATGTCTATACAGAGAAAATCAGTCCATTTTTTACTCACAAGAGTTATTCCAATGCAAAACCCACTTTGTGCTTTTGCAAGATCAGGGAAATCTGTACTTTAAAAAAAAAAATTATTTGTCTACCTTTGCATTTTTAGATTGGGCTTTTATAAATGCTGCTCCAGTTCGCCACTGACTTGAATGTGATACAAGTTATGACGTAACAGTGAGATGGTCCCTTGGTTTTTCCGCGGGAGTATGAGTGGTGACCCAAAAATGAATTAACCGTTACATCACTATTATTACATTGACTTCCCCATCCTAACTCATTGTAAAAATGTGATAAAATAATCACCTCGTCTTGATAAAAGAAATAAGTTGTTAAAATTTTTAAAAAGAGCAAGTGTCAACAAGTCTCAATAAAAAAAGGCACGTTGAAAATAAATTAAGTTTGATTTGAAGTGCTTGTGACACTCGGGGTAGCGGGGAGGATATCAAACCACAAAAAAAAAAAACATTGAAAAAAGTAAAGATATGAAAACAAACATTCTCAATGGCAAAAATCAGTAACAGGTCTCCATAAAACATAACATTCTCACAGCTAACTTTAACAAAAAGATATCACAAAAGACAATCGTTGTGGATGCCAAAATTCAACAAAATTTGATACAACAGAATTGTTCGCATCCTCCCCATCATAATTCAATTGGTCAATCTAAGAGGTAACGTCCATCTCCTACAACCGTGTCATATCTATCTGTGTAAATATATATAGGGAAAGATGGGCTTCACAAGGCATAGATTTGGCCAAGACTCGCCCTAGAAAGGTGTACATGCTTCTGCACCCAGTGGATTAAAAGGATTTAGTCAGCCGCTAACAAGTGATTAAAGAAAAGCAAATATGTAAACTTGATACTTAAAACCCAATACTACTTAAGCTCAAAACAAGTAAAAATCTCTATATGACTCAAACTATTAATTATCACGGTAACTTCCCTTTGCTTAAAAAAGCTGTCGAGTTTTGGTCTGAATTTTTCGACTTTTTGGCTAGATTGGAAGGAAATGTATAAAGGTTTCTGTCTTGAACAATGTAAAACAAGTGAGGCAACACAAGAAACAATTATGCCGATAGGGATGATACTAATGATAGTGATTCCTGCAATGCTAGTGATGTAGAGTTTACTGACTCATCATAGACTAGTTTATCTACACATTCCAGAGTCTCCCTCAATTTGCAACTTTCAAAGGATGTACAACAAAAACCATAAAACCGACAGAAAATATGTCTTTCACATGACAAATTATTATCAAATTTAGATCAACCCCACTCACACAGATTCTAAAAGGCACTTAATAATCCAAGAAAAGAGTCACTGCTGCGATAAAAAAAGAAATCATTTAAATTTTCTATTGTTTTTAGTCCTATTTTCATAAGATAATTTCTAACAACTTTTTGGAAGACCCCTCAATGGTCTGCAAGACTACTGAAAGGGGTCCATCAAAAACAAACAGACACATTATCTTTCACCACCAACCTCTAAGGGTACAAGGACAAACACTTTGAGAGCCACTGTATAAATGTTCATCAAATCAATTCAAATCTAAATATCGGTTTCTCTGACAACTCGGTCACCCATGACTCTTGACCTTGACCTTGCAATCCAGGCTTGCGCCCTTGGCAGAACTTTGGTGGATGGTGTGGAAATTCTTGATGACGATGACGATTGTCTACTGAAGACTGAGGGTGACGACATCAGCTTTTTCCTCAACTCTTCAATTTCCAAATCTTTTTTCTGGTAAATCAACAAAACCAGAAAGAAGGCAAAATTTTGCAATGAAAGGGGTCCAAGATTGGCTGTATAATTTTATTTAATTTAATCTATTTAAAACCATAATCTAAAGAGTGGGGGGTTCTGAAATGAAAGCAAGGTTTCGAGATTTACTATTTGTACTATAATTAGAACATTCAATAGGTTTCAACTCCTTTGCCTTAATATAACGTGGCAGTGGAGACAGGTGGCAGCCCAAATGATGAGCAGCAATGCACGGGATGGACTGGGGTCTAAATAAGGTCTTCAACGATGAGACAGTCGCCTTGGCAATCGACAAGAGTGTCCCTTCCGTATATTCCTGTATTTTTTATTCTGTGGTGTAATCCACCCATAGACTCAACTCACACAGAGGGAATAGTAATGTTGACCTGCCAAAGCAATTTGACCAGAGTAAAAGCAATATGGTGAATACAGTCATAGTCAAACCTGCCATTATCATTATATTTATACAGTGGAAACCTGTCCAATACAACATTTTTTGCCGATGGCTATTATAAATTAGCTTGAGTTAATGGACAGAACAAAAGAGTGATACTTCGACCATTGGCCATTCATTAAAACATCGTCATTTCGTCTTGTTCTGTCAAATATCTGAAGCTAATGATCTTTATACTCTCTTCACATAAAAAAAGTAAGACTTTAAGAGACTTGAGGCCTTATAGGGTCAGTGCTAATCCCAGTTTCTGTAGCGGGAAGCGGACAGAGTGACAATATATCATCTTTCTGGATAGGACGATGATTTATCGCAGATTAGGTCTCCAGCTGTAAGCTGACACCTACTTCTACATCTGGGCCGAGTGAGGCAAATAGAGTAATGTTTCTTGCCCAAGAAAAACATTGTGACTGGGTTAGGATTCGAAGAATGTACACCTCATTATTCTTCACAATCTTCAAATAAATTACCTACTGTTCTAACTCACCATCAGATTGTCCTCCAGCTTCTGAGTGCTGGCTTTGATTTCATCCTTCATCTCCTTCAATAGTGACGATTTCATCTGGAACAGACATGGTAATAAATTGGACTGAAACTAGTGAAACAGAGCTCTATCAACTGATACCACAAAACATTTTTAATAGATTTCTATTGCCTTAATTACCGCCCACTTCCTTTCATAGCTTGTGTTGCTCATACTCATAACCAACAAGGGTACTTGGACAAAGTAGACTGATCACCTGCTTGTCTTCATTTCATAATCCATGGGCTTTCCATGCATAATGTGAATGCCTGTGTCAGGCCCCGAGATGCTTTGTTTCTGGGCAAAATTGGCTCTTTGAAAAAAACCGAAATTGAGTAGCCTTGCCATAAAACGTGTGTCCATGCCATGCCAACCATCCCTTGGGACTAGATCTCACTCACCTGTTCCAAACTGACATTGAGATCTGCGGACACATTGGAGGTTGAGGAACTGTAAAATCGCAAAGAGTTTCTGGGACGTCTCCACGAGGACGGGCCCATCCCCTCCAACCAACTAGGCGAGGACAGGAAAGAGTCCTTGGAGCTGATGTCGTCCTCCGTCTCCTCAAAGTCGTCCCCTCCTCCGTTGTCCTCCTCCAGCAGGTCCTCGGGGGTACTCCTTCCCCCATCCTCCCCAAGACGGTCAGAGACCTGCTGCTGGTAGATCTGCTCCTTTAGAAGGTCTATTGTCTGGAAGTCATGGAGTAAAAAAACAAAATTAAACAAAGGACGACCATTCAAAGATAGAAATAAGCCAAGGGCAACCATATAAAAATAAAGATAGGGTTAGCGTCTATATCCCCTACAGGTACAGGCTCACAGACTTCACATCATTTCTCCCCAAGCAGGCTGTGTCATACAAAGTCTTCCTCAATGCCCCAGTAGAGCAGCCTGTTAGGGGCATCATATTAACATACTGACAATATCTAGCCATAAAAATAGGGCTGTAGATAAAACAAGCTTCTACGCATGACAATTTACAATATCTAGGAGAACAGCAGGTGACCAACCCATTGTGCAACACTCTGTATGTACCAGTATATATTGTCTTGTAGTACTCATACCATTCTGGGTCCTCCAACACTTTGTATGTACCAGTATATATTGTCTTGTAGTACTCATACCATTCTGGGTCCACCAACACTCTGTATGTACAAGTATATATTGTCTCATACAATTCTGGATCCACCAAACTAAAATGTTATTATAACCTGTGGTTACCCTTTTGTCATCAAAGCTCATCTTATTTCAAGTAATCTACAAAGCCATTAATTATCGATATACCTAAATCATACACTCACTTTGTCGACGACCCCGAGACTAGAGAGGAGGGAGTGAAAGTCATTGCCGGCATGGACACTCTGGACACGGGAGTTGACAAGGACTTCCATCTCCTGGACCTGACCTTTGACCTCAGACCACAGCCATTCTACCTCCTGAACTGCCCCCCTGCAATTAATAGGTCAACGTTATTAGGTTGATTATCTTATTGGCCGTGTAACTTGACCTTGCAATTCAGGAAGCAACAGGGAAAAAAATTGTGATAAAATAGTGATAAAATAGTGATAAAGCTTTAGATCAGTTAATCCCTATAAAGAACAACCTTGGGGATTATCAAAGTACCTGGTTTTCATTATTAAATTAGAATTAGAGTAACTTTGGGTCATTTGATTAAAACAAAAAACCAAACAAATTCAAAAATTTCCAATCCAACATTCTTTTCCATATTTAACATCCTACACAAAGGTGGCCACTCTTTTCTAAATTCAATCTGAGATAGGACCTGTGTAACAGAGCTTCATGTCTAAAGCAGTTCTTTCAAGCTTCTGTGACACTCTTCCATTCTTCTGTCTTCCAATTTCTCTCTCTTTTTTTCTTCTTTCTATTAATCATACGCTACGGGCTCATAGTTCCTCCACCCACCTTTCCTCCTCTGCCATATCTTCAAAGGCCTTTCCATACTCCGTCATGAATGCTGACTGCATCAGAGACAACTCAGCCTTGTACTTGTGGATTGAATGCTGCAGGAGTCGGTCTTCCTCCATCAAACGCTGGCAGAATCAAACACAAGGAAAAAAGCGTTAAGATATGGATTTCAATAATAATGAATTGATGTGTAGGGTATTCAATTCAAAATTTATAAACAATCTTTCTCCATAGATATAAAGGTACAGCCCACTCCACCCAACTTATCCACAACTTGTCAGGAATCAAGATATTGTTGCCATAATCCAAAGAATTAATGAAAATGATTGAGAGATACTGTTTTAATAAAGGGAGGCTACTGTGAGATCAATTTTTATCGTTATCAGCTGAGGTAAAAGAGCTCTTGAGTGTTGCATGTTTGTCTTGAACGGCAGTAAATGACCAGAGGCTCTTTTTTAATGTACGCAAATAAGTCTGTTGTGAAAATTTGTAACCCGTCTGAATTTTCAATTGAATATCTCAACAAATTGACTCTCATAGAGTTGCGGTTATGCAGAGGGAGTGCAAGTTCCATTCATTGATGACTTATATTAGCCTATAAAGCCACTTCCCTTATATATAGTATCAATTTAGTTTTTCTGAAAAAATTAGTTACAATTATTAGTTGCAATGAAACAGTGGACTGTATGTACATCAAACATTGCCTAGATCAGTCTATGTGGATAAAAGGCTCTTAAGGAATCGAGGAAGGACAATTTCTGATCTAGTCATGTATGTATTCATAATTATCATGCGGACATCTGACTGAAAAATGACAGTAGATAATATATACACATATGTATCTGTGGACATCTGACCTGGTGATCTTGTCATACAGTATATTAAAACATGTTTCAATGGGTGGTTGAGCATAAACAGAGTCATTTTAACATAAATTTATATCTTTAAAAAGCCATGGGATAAACAAAACCAACACACTTTCCGTCTGCTCATGACCTGCCAGTGTCTGAAGCTCCTCCCTGGTCGGTACATGCCTGGTTTCCTCTTGCCCTGTAAGGTTTGAAGTGGGTTCCAGTCAATACAGATGACAAGCCGTTGCAATAGTTGCAAACTGCTTCATGTCACAACAAGCTAATTATCAACAATAACTTGTAATCATAATGTTTGAGCAATTACTAACTCTTTCAACCCAACAACTTCATAAGGCTATTTTGTCCTCTTTGCCCCACCACTTCACTATAACGATCAAGATTTTAATGAGATGTAGTGTAAGTGAAAGTGTTAATGTACTCCCGATAAACTTAATCCCATAAATTTACCCTGTTATTTATTTTTTGGGTTTGTAAACAACAAAATTATCACGTACAATAGGCTGATCATTTGCTTGTTCATTTCTTATCTAGTCCCTATGCTCAGCCATGTGTCTTGAGTAAAATGAACCAACCATATTTTAAAGAGGGAACCAGTTTATCAGGACAAAGATTTACAATCCAAGACAGTTCATAATTATGATATATTTTGTTTGGTGGTTCATTCCCATTTTATAATATGAAGGACACCATGACCAACACACCATTCAGTAAGTAATACAGTAATGACAATCAAACACTAGGTTTCCACAAATAAAACGGATTGATATACTCTCAATGCAATGGGTCCATTCTGGTCTTACAATACCTACTGTTGCTGCACTTGCCCATCCGCCCTAACATCAATGCAGCTC
Source organism: Dirona albolineata (assembly GCA_031763155.1). Classification (NCBI taxonomy): domain Eukaryota; kingdom Metazoa; phylum Mollusca; class Gastropoda; order Nudibranchia; family Dironidae; genus Dirona; species Dirona albolineata. The sequence continues at coordinate 9,646 of JARFNW010123706.1, forward strand.
GCTCATATCGATACAATTCCAACGAACTGTGAACACTCACCTTTAAGCTGGACGGCGTGTTAGTCAATCTGGCCAATGTCTGGGAATCCAGGGTACTGCTATTCCTGTTTCGTGCTGGCATCGACCTGATGGAAAATTCTGAACTCGTCTCCGCCATTGATGAGTATCCCTCAAGGTCATCCCACGTTCGAGAGAGAGGTGGGGTTGCGGACGGATAGGGACTTCTTCCTCTGATGTTTTGGTTCAGCCAATGGGATCGTGAATCGTAAGGTGAAAATGACAAAGGCATGATGGGAGGAGGTCGACCAAGGGGAAGACTTGAAGACCTGTTAAAACTGTCATTAAAGTAGCTGGGCCGTGATGATAATTCTCGGTGTCGGAGACTCGCGGCCTTGGCAGCATCAAAGCCAGCGGGTAAACTTTCTTCGTCCAATTTGAAAAATCCATCTTCCTCGTCATCGTCCATAATGTCGCATGACTTTTGTCGGAGATTTCTGCGCGCGGTGGACGACAATGAGCTTTGTGTGTAAGATGTGTTACTGTCTTCTGTTCTAACCCCACTAACATTTCCTGCGAGGGGAGGGTAACAGTGAGGGTTGCTTACAGTAGAATGTTTTGATTGGGGGTCTGAGGCCTGACGGATACCGTTGTTATCGACAATAATATTAACACTCGTCACCACTCTGTTACTGCTATCTACAACTTTTTCTCCGCTCACCGGAGTAGGCGTTGAAGTGTAATTATATTGTGGTCTGGCCGTAGAAGTAGTAGCAGACACAGATGATGAAGATGGTGTTGTGTTGCGGTTGGACGTGGAGGGGAATGCTGAAGGGGTTGCTGAATCGTGCGACACATACGACGCTTCAGCCAACTCTTCCGACAATGGAGTTTGATTTCGACTATGACCAAAGCTTTCAACTGCTTCAAGGCCAAAGCGTTGCATTTGGTCCCTGTGTTTAATGTTATCGTCAAGTCTATTTTGATTATTGTGCTGAAAGGGTCTCCTCGCAGAATCAGACTCGTCCAACCCAGATAACCTTCGGCCATAATGAGGCTGACCCGCTGTAGGCGCGTGGGTGCCATAGTGGTGAAATAAAATATCCTGTGCGTAGTGTTGGTGGAGACGATCTTGGAATGTCGGTTGTTGTAAAGGAAAAGATGGCGGAATAGAAACAGGTACGTAGCCGCTGGGTGCCGGGTCATAGTCGTAAAATGATTGAGGTCCAGCCTCAGGATTTCTATTGGGCCACGGGCCACGGGGTCTGAATCTACCATCCATTCCGTGGGGAGACGGGTGTCCGAGTGCTTCGTGAGAAGAAAACTGGTGTTGGTAATGATAATAGTTGTGCAAGGACGGGTCGTAGGATGGGTGGAGGGATGAGGAATGGTTTGACTGAGGGCCGGGGTGTTTTGACGGTAGGAAACTGTCGTCTTTGCTGATACCGCTGTGACTTTGGTGGGATGGGTCGTTGACGAGTTTTGACCCGTGGGGCGGTATCACACAGGCAGAGATGTAAGTAAGTGGTTTGCCATGGTGGTGGTTGTTGTTGTTGTTGGTGTGATTGTATCTTTGCGCTTCTGCTTGGTCCATGACGTAATGAGTATCACTGCCATCACCTTTCATCCGTATCTGCGTTTGGAGGAAAAATAACTTATGCCTTTGAATTTTTATATTTTTCATTTTAGTTAGGAGATATCCACACAACGTCAAATGATGGAAACTGTGATGGTAAACCTTTCTGACAGTTAGGATGGGCCCGTGCCACTAGTGCTGATTTTAGATAATCAAAAGTAACGTGGTGAGGCTGCTGGAAGCCAGTAAAATACAGGCAATAATAGTGAATAAAAAAGGCTTCCAAAGGAGACAAATTACATTTAATAAGACGTTTCGGGTTTCCCCTTGATCACACGAACATTAAAATGAAAATACAAATCAAAAACGGATAGAGGGGAGAAGAGTGTATCTAGGCTCTCCCCTCAGAAAAAAATAAAAAAAATAAAATGATGACGTGCCATATAATAGGTTGCTAAAATGGTGTAAGCTAACAAAAATCGAACGTGTGCAAAGAGAACTTTTAATCTAATTCCTAGTTAGTTTGGAGGCAAACAGAATGAGAGACACAATTAATTGTCTGGTCGGCAGTGAAGCGGTCAAGCTGCAGATGAAAGTGTATGAATATCACCCGTGTGACGTCACTCCTCGCAGCGAGTGGTTATCGGAAATAGGGAAATAGCTTGCATACCAGAGAATTCCCAGAGGTGTGACGCTCGATACCAGTAGAGCAACCCCATACGTGTGCTAACAACCTGCGACTCCATTGCTCCTTTGATAGGTTACAGCATCAACCCGCAGGAAAGGTCAATGCTGATCGGTATGATTATACGGTATGATTATACTTATGATATGCGTTAGATCTGAGATAGAGAACACATCATAGTTGTAGCGGTTGTAACAGACGCATCATCATCATCTGGCCCTTATCTGGATTGATCAGATGCGCCATTATTTTGCTGGCGGAATATATTTGCATGTTATGGTTATTTTATTAGTGAAATAATGATGGTAAGAATGGTTAAAATGGTAAGAATGTGATTATCGTGGTGGTGATGGTGGTGATGGTGGTGATGGTGGTTGTGGTGGTGGTGGTGGTGGTTGTGGTGACGACGACGGCGGAACAACGGTGGTGGTGGTGGTGGTGGTGGTGGTGGTTGTGGTAACGACGACGGCGGAACAACGGTGGTGGTGGTGGTGGTGGTGATGATGATGATGGTGTTGATGATGATGATGATGATGATGATGATGATGATGATGATG
>JARFNW010123717.1:0-12459 GCA_031763155.1 Dirona albolineata
AGAGAGAGAGAGAGAGAGAGAGAGAGAGAGAGAATGTCTTCTTTTGAAAATGCTATGTACCCAATATCTTCTTCTGTGTAAGTGTAAGATGCCCTTCTCGTAAACACAACACAGGCGACATTTTGAACAAAAAATATAAACAGTGACCATGTGAAGGAGGGTACATAGTACATACGCTGTCTCGACACGATGTGAGATCACACAGAGAACAGATCGTGAACCCACTCTGTTCGAAATTTCACATCCCACTGGTGTCACGGTTTAACCCACAAAAAGTTGGAAATAGTAGGAAATGTGAATCTGAATCCGCTGTCTCGGCCCTTACTCTTATATTTCTAAGAATGTAAAAAAGGTCACAACTCATGTTTGTCACTGACCAATTAAAGTCACAGAACCTCTGACATCAACTCAATCAGAATGCTTTATTTCACATTTATGTGTATAAAAAAATAAGTGTATTATTATTATTTATTTTCATGATGTTATAAATCAAATAAGGTATGCACATTCTTTATACACAATGCTAGCTAGCACTAGCATTGCCCAAGGAAGAAAAAAAATTCAATGAAAAAGCAACATATTTTTTAAAATTTCATATTTACAATCAGTTACCGACATTCATTATTAAGATAACCATGAGCAAAAACTATCTTTTTCAAGCCAAAAAAAAAAAAAAAATTAAGAAAAGAAAAAATAAACTAATAGAAAATGAAAGGAAAATATTAATTATAATATAAACGGCTGGTTATTCCCATACACCAGAACAGGATAAATTACTATTGTATTTCCATCTGGATAAGACGTTCACACATTCAATCTAATCCAATACACTATTGCAGCTTCATTGCAGAAGGTGAATGAGAAAGCGACATTCATGTTGATCATAAACTTCTACATAACCAGATAAAATAGGGGATATTATTATATACTATTTCTAATATCTTATGTTCCACAGTAATATGGATGTTATAAACACCCCCCCCCCCCCTTTCCTCATCATTAAATATATCTACTTCATTGACAAAACAAGACTAAAATCTTACAAACTTCATTAAAAAAGCAGTCATTTTTTGGAGGCAACATATCAATTGCAATTCAAGAGATTCATGCATCTGAAATACTTTACATCATCCTTCTATAACCAAAAAAACAAACCCCAAAGAGGATAAAAGAGTTTGGACGTTGATTTGATTTGTTTTTTTTGTTGCTTTTGTTTTGTTGCCTTTTTGTGTTTGTTTGTTTGGGGTTTTTTTTGGTTGGGGGGGGGGGGGGGGGGGGTTGACGAATAGAGAAAATGAAAGAAAGAATATTTTAAGACTTTTACATTACTTTTAAGTTTAAAAACTGCTTCTTAATATCCCCATACTTTTTACACTCAATCAACCGCCCTTCTCATCTCTGATAACAACATCAACAAATACCCACATTATAATATATAAATTCATCATTCACAGTCTACGCGATAAGGCACATATCTGAGAAGGCTCGCGTTTTGACAGGGACAAATTCTTCAAACTACAAATTGAGCAAACAATGCTTCATGGTTTATTCATCGGTCAAGCTGCTGATTGATTTCTCTTCTCCCCTCACAACCTTACAATAATTAATACCATGGGGCTAAAAACAGTCCTGAACCCCTGACATATTTCATACAATTCGTTTCTACTCATTTTAAACACACTGAGAGTTCTCTTTGCAAACTGTGAATGAAAGTAATATGTGGACATCACTTTCAATCATTTATATATATACATACAAAGTACCCATCCCCCCTCTTCATATTCATTAATATTTCCAGCCCAGTTAGTAAATAAAAATGTATATTTTTCAAAACTGACCAGAACCCCCTTTTTAACCAGTGTCTGAAAACTTCAAAAACCAACTCTGAAACAACAGGGTGAGACTGAGACAAATGATGAGTTTTCAAAATAAGAGTGAGTAGTCAGCCATTACCACAATAAAGCTACAGTTGAACGCCTCCCTCCCGCACCACCACCACCCCTGTAACTGAATAAACCATCCTGTTACACCCAATGGTCCCGTGTAAAATCATCTTTCTTCCACTAATATCATAAGGTATAAATCATACCCTCAACGGGGACGATAAAAAACAAGTCTTTTGACAACAACAACATTTTATTTTCTACCTTCATCGATGCCAAGTATCACATAAAACCAAGCATTAGCAGAAGTTGAAAATTAAATGGGTTGATGGAATGAGACAAAGTGGACATTCGTGCATAATAAATAGTGGTATGTATAATACAAGCTTCTATTTGTGACAAACTACATAAAATGACGTTTCAGGTTTCCCCTTTATCAAATAACATACGACAAAAATACAAATGAAAACAAAATAAAAAATGGACAGAGGAGAGGAGTACGTCTCTAGGTTCCCCCCACAGACAAAAAATGACGTGTGAACACACAGAGACGTACGTCTCCCCTCTATCCATTTTTTAATTTTATTTGTATTTGTATTTTTGACGTATGATATTTGATAAATGGGTAACCCGAAACGATATTTTATGTAGTTTGTCACTAATAGAAGCTTGTATTATAATACCACTATTTTTTTACCTTTTACTGGCTTCCAGCAGCCTCACCACATTACTATTCATGCATAATGTGATTTAAATCATATATATTATTACACACTTACAAACCCAGTGTTTGAAAGCATTCGTTAAAAGTATTCCACACACTCATACTGCATTCAAACATATTTACAACATGCACGGCACAACAATACATAAATATTTACACAATTCATGTTGGCATACCCGCACCAAAACACTTCACCCATTCATCAGTCAATTAAGATGGTATAATATTACATGTACATATATAAAGTCTACTTATATTCAATCATTGGAAAAACATTTAAAAGGTGATGACGGTATAGAAACATTCAAATCAAAGAAGATGGGTGTGAAACACAGATAGATAGATAGACAGACAAGTGTGGATTGAAGGATAGAAAAGGTGATTGTATGATTGTATGCATGTATGTCCGGTTTGGAGTTAGCTGCAATCAGAATAGAATATAATAATTTGTGATTAAAATCTTGAGGTGGCCGAATGATTAAGACTACTCGACTCAAGAGTTAGAGGCCCCAATGTCCAATCCTGGCTGAAGCTACCGATGTTGAGTACTTGGAAAGAATCTTTACACATTTTCCTCACTCGACTAAGGTGTCAATGAGCTTTCTTTTAGTGTAAGACCCAAAAATAACAAGTGCTTTATTATTGAAACAACTGTACGGTGCTGTAAGTCTGATAAGGAATGTAGGGAATGATACAATACGATATCATCTCTCACCGGTCCATAGATAACGTATTTAGAGAATGTCACATATATATATATATCTATTATATCATAATTATATTAAGATCAAAGTTTTGTCTGTATGTTTGAATTTGAAGGATAACATTTTTAAATGATTAATAATAATCAAGAGTAACTAGACCCGTTGTGTTGGGTGACACAGACTCTTCTTGATGATGAAATTATTTTTTTTAAAATGGCAGCGGACTATCAAATAAGTCAAAGGGTACGATGGAAGAGGCAATCGTATAGGTACAACCCAAAGGACATAGTTTGAAACAACCTTAAATATAAAAAAAACCAAAATAACAATTAAAAAAGAAAACTCATCACACACCACAAACGAGAGATAAGAATAAGAATCACACTTGGACTCATCATCATATGAATTATATTGTTTTTCAAATAATGTATCAGAATGAATGTTATGGTTGAAAATATCATGTACAAACCAATTTAATGGAATGAATGGCAATATAATAATTAGGATGTAGTCAATCTTAGATCCTCCTCCTCCACATAAATCTATTTTGAAAAGATGAAAATTCCCGTGAAGAGTACAAACACAAAATCATGTATCATTTAGTAAAAATCACTTATGGATAGAAAGCATGATGGCAACATAATAGAATAATCATTTCAACTTCATAGTCATATAAATACGTGTTCGGTATCGCATAAAAGCCCATGCCCCAAAAAGTTGTCATGAAACTGAAAACCTCTCAGTGGTTCGTCCACTCATACTGCATAATATGTGAAACGCGAAAGAAATAGCGAAGCTAAAAAATATATATCCCATCCCCTATCAATGATAATGTTCAGCACAGTTCAGATGTGGTCAATAAATAAACCGTAATAGTATTGTCTTCTTATCTCTTATTATAAAATAAATAAAGGCTAGGGGAATTTTGTATTAAAAAATAAAAAGATCTCCGTTACCTACAATTCCAAAATACAGCAAAAAGCAATTTTATGTTCAGCAAGTTTAAATGAGTCCCTACTCAGTGACCAATGCTTTGATCCAGGAGGTCGGGTTACTAAAGCTTAATTTACTTCATTCTCGAGAGTTTCACTCATAAATCTTATAACTTTTGAGAAAATTGAACAGCTTTGACAGAATTCAATTTAGTACAGGTAACAAACTTCATTGGTTTACGTGATTTGTTGCGTTCTTTCTGACAACTGTTTGCTCACCTTCAACTATGTATAATAATTATATATACACACACATCTTCATTAAAAATATAAGAGTTTTAAAAACGAGAGGCAATTAGAGGAAGATAGGACAAGAGTATAACAACAGTAACATGAATAGAAAAGTACACAAATAGTAAGTTCATTTAGTCTTTAAAAGGATCAGGACTGTTTGGAAGACATTAGAAATAATGTGACAAGCGACAATCACGTCACGGCTATGGAGGAGACGAATCTATTTAATTCAACTGAATCCTCCAACAATTGAATCATGGCTATAAAAATCAGTGGAGAAAAAAAAATCAAATTAGAATTCAGTAGCTGCCACTGGTCTGCATTATTATTATTATTGTTATTATTATTATTATTTAATATAGGATTGGATTTGGGCATAAAAGTAAAAGCTCCTGTTTTATCATTTGGAGGCTGCAATGGAAAAGAGAGTAGAGGAGGAGGTGCTTTCAAAGCAGCTGCCATCAAGATATTCACTTTGTTTAATCTTAAGAAGAAAAACAATTGAAATTAATTCTTTCTCACATCTAAACCAATGATGCAAATAGAAGAAAGAGCAGGTTCTGTTTCCATCATTGAAATATAAAGATAAATTTCTGAAATATTCGGAATGATTCGCCCCAAAAGGCAAAAAAGGAAATTCAATTTAAATCATCCATTATCATTAACTAACACTGTGTCAGACGAAAGGTGGCAACAATCCGACAGATGGTAAAATATACATTATATATATACATATTAAAAAACCGTTCGCTCTAATGATTTCATCACAACCTTCGCAATCAGACGGCCTTGTAGGATCCCACAAAGTAAAATAAATTGAAGCATGTAGATGTAGAGCAATTCATGTGGCCATATATTCACATTCTGGTTTATCTTACACAACGACATTACAATGTTCTTATCAGAGAACAAACGTGATTTAAATAACATTTCATCTTCATTGTAAAACGACACAACATGTGTTTCAAAATAAAATCCATGAAAATATTTACATCATTTATATGGTTAAAATAGTCAACAAAAAAAAACAACCTTTCAACCACTGGTTTAAATATTCACTATCTCTCTCTCTCTTGCTATTGTTTTTAAATTTTGCTTGGTAAAAGAGAAGAACCTTGACATGAATATTGTCATTCATTATTGGGAAATAGAAAGACGGTAGGTTGAGTTAAAAGAGATCCCACGAGAAACAATATTTTAACTGCCCATTAATCTTCCTAATATGTTTTAGAAGTAAAGTTCTACAGATACTTCAATACTTCTCTATGCAGTAAGGATCTCACTTTAAAAAATTGAAATTTTACTTTTTTCATTACACCCTGCACGAAAATGTTAATAGTACTTAATTTCTTGAGGAAATTTCTTTTCACTCAATGCATGGTGATGCAGCTTTAATGTAATGAAAAGATGACTGGAACTGGAACAGGGAACGATTGGAATATAATAACTCAACAGCCGAAGGTGTTATGACACAAAGTGCAATCCAGACGCTGGCATCATCAGAAAGAACAATTATCCATCAGGTTTCAGTTCATCCGCATTCCTTGAGAAAAGAGAGAAAAACAAATTTAAAAACAATAATCAATGAGAAAAAATATAATCATAAAATTTGAAAGATAGATTCATTCATAGACACTCTGCGCCGGCTTGGGTCATTTCTGCTTTTTTTTCTAAATATATACCCTTAAGTTGAAATGCCCTTGTGGATAAAAAAGGCAATATTATGCAATACCACTACACCATGAGGTGAGCCAAACAGGGATCAAGTGTCTCTTGATTTACAATATAGCCAGCCACACCCACTCGGAGAAAAGTCAGTGTCATGCGTAACAGCAGTGCAAGTCAACCAGCTACTGCCCATAATCATCATCTACGATTTCAATGTACTACAATGTTACTGATGATCGTTGTTTGCTACGAATCTTCTCATTTCAAAACATCTCTGTTCATGAATGTGTGCGACCAGGGGCATAAGATAAAAATCAATGCAAGCAAAGTAAACTTTTTAAAATACAAAAAAAAATTTCAACAAACTTTTTTTTAACAAGCCAAACCCATGAATAAAATGCAAAAGCAAGGAACAAAGCAAACTCTTTTTCTGCCATCAAAGGAAGAAGCCTTCATAAATCAACTTTTCAGTTACCTTGACATTTTACTGGTTATGTCCTCACATATCAACTGTAATGGGGTTTGGGTTATAAGCAACATCTTTTTTAATTACACACTCATTGTCATAATAAAACCCCACAGATAACATAGCAAAACATGCCTCTCTTTGAAACTGGAACCTTATATGTTTTGTTTAATTATTCGACTTAAAAGGTAACGAAGGAAGAGGGGGAAAAAAAAGAAGATGAAGAGAACGAGAGCATAGAAACATGAGTGTGAGAAGTTGTTGGTCATGAAAACATGTTATTTTTAATTCACTACTATTTTAAACCACAGAGAAAATAATATTGATGTCATATGTACTGCAGGAAATAGCATGATGATAGTTTGAGATGACAAGAGTAAGAAACAGATATGGAGACCCTACCAAAAGTATTTTTCGCCATAGAAATAGTACGTAATAGTATATTATAGCAAATTTATATAGCGCTTAACTTCTACCCTGGAGTGATCAGCAGCATTTTACAATAAAATGATTATATAAAACAAAGCATATGTAATAAAGTTAAAAATGCAAAAAAAAATAATTTAAAAATTGGCAAAAAAAACAAGTAAAAGGTACAATCAGTAAAATAAGATTCCAAAACACTGGCGAAATATGTTTATTATATGGTTGCATGAATGAAAAACACTACAAAACAAGAGAAACTAACCATTGGTGGCCATATTGCTGGACATCGCTAATGCAGACCCTGAACTTGATGAGGCTTTCTGTTTGAGCATGGTCCAATCAAAGATATAATCATACTGGTGGTTCAAGGTGCGGAACAAGATTCTAAAAAGTTGCCTCAGGTACATGTAATCCGGGGACTCCTCAAACCGCAAGCCTCGGCAGTAGTTCAGGTACATGGCAAATTCGGCTGGAACACCCTGAATGAAAATTATCATCAAAACAAAATGTACAATTAGTTTCATAAGTTTTGTCTTCAAATTCAAACAAATTCAAACAGTCTATTACATACATTATGATCCAATCTGACAAAGTAGAGGAAAAAATGTTGATTTTGTTTTAGCTGGTTTTCATTTCAAAGCAAATGCGATGTCTAAGTTGAAGGGGGTTTAAAATATCATTGAATGAGGTCAAAAACAAAAACATCAAAATTGTCACTCAATAAGAATCAGAACAGCGATCATTTTTTTAAAAAAGTCAGCACATTGTGCATGCTGGATAACATTGTTTCTGGAAGAAGGTCTCCCTACATTTACACATAATAATAATAATAATAATAATCATGCCCCTAAACTGCTTTTATGCCACATGAACAAAAATCAAACCTTGCAAAGGACTTCCACAGGCGTGGACATTTTCTTTTCACTGATTTTCTCATACTTCTGTTTTTTGGTTGCAGCCTGCAAAAAAGAATGAACACACAATTATTGAAAATGTTACCCAATTTTTCCGTACTATATCATCATTTGTCAATAATATCAGAGACTGCATCAAAAACGATTTTTGTTTATAAAGTACTTCATAGCATTGTAAATTTCTTATTTCTTTAAGATGAAACAAGAGTACATGTGGCAAGTGATACAGTAGTTGGTCATATGGGCCCCTACTTGCCACCAGCAAAATTCATTTATCTGACGGACAATGTCCGATATCTGGCAGTGAAAAAAGAAAAAGGAAAATATACCTTGAGACCTTGCCAGGGAAGAGAACCCCTGTTGAAGTACATGAGTACATAGCCTAAAGATTCCATGTCGTCTCTCCGGGCTTGTTCAATCCCTAAGTGGGCATTTATACTGGCATAACGGGCTGTGCCAGTCAGGTTCTTGTCCTCCCGATATGAGATGTGTTGGCGAGTGCGGTTGTCACGATACTTCTTTGCTAACCCAAAATCAATAATGAACACCTGATGGATTGAAAAACAATTGATAAACAATATATTTTAAAAAATGTAAAATTACAGAAAGATATCAAGTCATGCAATGGGTGAATCTTGTGTGACATTTCTGCCTTGTGGTTTAATTAAAACGAAAATAATAAAAAAATAGAATACCTTAAGATATAAGACCAAAATTTATATAAAAGACATGTTCGTGCACACACAAACAATTTAAAGTGCATGAAGTTATTTGTTTTAAGTCATGAAAAGTATAGATCACTGGATGATAAATTGAATAGAACAGAAATGGTTATAATATCTCCATACATACTTTGTTGCAATGTCTTCCAATACCCATGAGGAAATTATCTGGTTTGATATCCCGGTGGATGAAATTTTTATTGTGAACATATTCAATTCTGTTGATCATCTGAAAAGGTGTAGAAAATAAAAGTAATATATTATAAACAACTTCAAGCAATTTATTCCATTGAGACTGCCAAATGTTAATGTTATAATGGGTACTAAAATACATTTTTTCACTCTTTCAACTCTCAGTTCCCCCAATAGTTAACTCAGAAAATATTACATTTCAAAAAGGTTTAAAAATACATCTTTAGTAAAACATCTTGCATGGAATTGCTCTTGAAAGCTTTTATTTCAAAGCAAAAAATGACTGTAATACATACTCTACTCATAAATTTGATTTTAACACAACTTTGAAACGCACCTGATCAGCAAGCATTAAAATGGTTTTCATTGTTAACTTTCGACTACAGAAGTTGAATAAGTCTTCCAGACTTGGTCCCAGCAAATCCATTACCAATGCAAAGTAGTCCTTTTCTTGACCAAAATACCTGTCAGGAGGAACAAAAGAAATGGCTGTCTCATATATTGTAATACGAGAACTCATACTCATAGTAACCACACATCCATGAGCAGATTTATATTACAGAGTAAAGTGGTAGGTAAGCATATTAAAGAGAGCTTTAAGCACACTGATTCACACAACAATCATAAAAATACAAAAAAACACACTACTTTCAGACATACACAATATGTGAATAATATTAATATGTACAAAAAATGTGGAACAAGCATGATATAGTTTAGTATGGAATGGACAAAACTAAATTCATCAAGAAATTCTAAATAAAGTCAATTCTTTCCTTTTTTGCTGGTGTCTTCACACTGTGCTTCAGTATTGCTAATATTTTGGCCAACAAGCCATGAATTGTTGCCTATGAATATCATGTGACAATGACACACACACAAAACCCAATAAAAAACAGGAGAGAATTTTGCCTTCTAGCCGTGGATTAGAATTAAAAGTGATTGTTCACAAAAAGAGAGATGAGGACTAGCTTCCACTTCACAAGCCAAAAGATTTTAAGGAATCGACATCCTTTTACTTTTATTGATACCAAGCACAACAAGGCTACTTTTATGATTACTGTTAAATTTACCTAATATGGGGGATGCCTACACCACCTGCCAAAATTTTGTACAATTTAGTTTCATACAAAAGCTGTGGATGTCGTGCTTTCACAGACTCAAGTTTCACTGCAACTTCCTGTGAAAGAAAAAAAAAAAAAGAATTCAACGTCAAAACAATATTGTATTCAAACAAGTGTAACCTACTAAGCCTCAATCAAACTAAAACTAAAAATGGTATTTATATAAACTGTGATAGCATTACAATAATAGAAGTAGCACAGTGAACGCACAGCCAGTAAGTTGATGAACATAGGGTCATCATATAAGACTAAGACTACCACGAATAATAAACCACAACATAAAATAAAAAAGTAGGCTGAGGACTATGTGAAGAAGTTCAAGAAGTGTCTTCATTCTCATTATAATTATAAGTCAATTTGTGCCAAATACAGAGAGTTAAAAAAACTCTTAGTATTTCCTTTTTCAAGACTTTTCAAAGAAAAGCCTAGTAGTACTAGTAGTAGTAGTAAAAAGTAGTAGTAGGTGTTTTTCATTTTGACTTACTAAAAAAACTACCTACTCAGGTTCAAGTTCAAGCCTTTATAATTTTATAAGATAGGCGTCTAGTACTACTATCTACTACTAGTACTAGACTAGAGACTAGAAGAGTAGTTTATTATTAAAGTAGTATTAGGCTTAGAGCTAGAACTAGATTATAATTAGACTATAGATAGTTTTATATAGATACTATTATTACTATTATTACTACTACTCTACTAATATATTACTATTACAATTTATAGGTGGGCAGGTTAATACCTACAAGTAGAAGAGTCTTTACTTAACTATCTAAAGTTAAGTTAATAATAACAATAATAGTAATATTAAATACATAATAAAGTTAATGACTAACTAAACTAACTTCTTAGACAGACTTAGAATATTAGAAGTAGAAGCGAAGAGTAGATTTGTATTTGTAGTAATAGTAAGTAGTAGTAGTAGTAGAGTCAAGTCAACCACACAAGTTTGGGACTCATCAAGAATTCCAAAGAAAGCCTTCGAACACACATATATATAATAATTAATAAATAACATTATTACCTCCCCACTTTGAGTGTTGAGAGCAAGGTAAATATCACCGAAGGAACCACTGCCGATTTTTCTGAGCAGCTTATATTTCCCATTGATATTGAACTCGCCCTTCGTCCCTGAACTCGACATGTTGATGCCTCTTTAGACTTTAGATTCCAGTTCATACAAGCTTAACACGATCCTATTGGCTTTAGATGAATTATTCCATTCCCAGGTCTTTCTGTTTCTATCAATTTTGATTTGTTCGGCAGCATTTGGTGTCAAAGGCCTCGTCATACAAGGTCTTCTTCAGTGGACACACCTAAAAACCTAACTTGTATGATCTATTCTATAAATAACTTTTCATTCTTCTATGACACCATTTTGAGAGAGACATCAACACACATTTGATGCATTGTGGGATATATTTCAGTCTTAGAAAAGGTATTTTGTGGTCTGGATGTGTCACAAAATCTTACACCGCGTTTAAATTTTGATTATAACTCATACATGTCTGTTCTTCTTAATAATAAAGATCAAATTTACAAAATTGTAATTGTTTTAGGAGGTCACAATTATCATTGACATTGTTTAGAAGTATGATATCGATATTCATATCCAAACCAACAATACCAAGGTCGTCAAGGGAATATAAGGGGGTGCGGATAGCAACTGTATACAAACGATTCCTACAAACAAACTATATTATTATTATATTACATTATCTATATTACATATCTATTGATTAAGTTTCACTTTCTGTCTCTCCAAGTGCCTTCTATGCTTTGTTTGTTAAGTCTTATAGAATGATTGGAACACAAATCCCGTGAATAACAATTGATTGTAGAGTTAAAGTTAAAGTTAAACAATAAATACTTCCTATATAGAAAACTGCAACACAGACCGAAAAGAAATAGACTGAAGCAATTTTGCTTTCAAATAGACTATAAGAATAGGAGCGATAAATTCAATGATATAACTCTTGCAGATTAAAGCAAATATAACATGCGGTGGTCGGGTTGGCAAATGGGATGGGGCGATGCAAGTAGCAAGGAAATAAAAGTCGATATACTGCTGCACAATACCATAAAATAAACTGGACAACACATCACTCCTTGGCATTCTCAATCTATCTCTATCTACCGATACCTATGACTTGCATAAACACTCAAGTAAAAAAAACCCCAAACAAACCAAAAAAACGACGACAAAAAAACAATGGTGATTTGAAGCTGATATTAAAGAATTGTTCTGGCGTGACTTTGTTCCAGCGCAAATGCCGGCATTGGTAATATGGATGGGGTGTTTTATTATCCATCAATTATGATGCTGATTACCTTTCGATTATTGTAATGCTCTCCTTGTTGGTTGTCCTAAATATATGATAGATAGGTTACAAAGATTACAAAATAAAGCAGC
>JARFNW010123728.1:0-12458 GCA_031763155.1 Dirona albolineata
CCCCCCCCCCCCCCCCCCCCCCCCCCCCCCCCCCCCAACGGGTAAAAATGTCAACAAGGTTCCGACAGCTCGTGGTAGTCAAACGAATCAGTGATTTATGATCCATTGACTGCTTGTTTTGCCGCTCGCTGAATTGCGGAAATTAAAAACGAGCGCCCGTTTTCAGCAATTCAGAAAAAAAGCGATCAAGATCCATCTCTAGAAAAATGTGCAAAGAAACTGTCCCAAGGGCTCAACTTTGGTAATTTCAGCCAGGATTTGAACTCAGAATCGCTTGATCTTGAATCGAGTAGCCTAACCGCTCAATTAAGTGGACCTATGAGTTGACACACAGAGGTGTATTTTGACTCTGTATGCAGCATTGTCCCAGGCTTCTACCCTGTCTTTGCAAATTATCTAAAGGCATTTCGCCGGCAAACTATAATCTTATCATTGCTGTTTACTTCTTTTTACTTTTCATCTATTTCTTCTACTATTTTTTTCTAAATGCAATTGTTCAAGGATATTATAATGAATCCCCAATTATTAAACTTTTTCGTTAGACTAAAAAATACTTACTGTCGCTGCTTTCCCCTCTGCCCCCAATGGCTTTGCAATGCTCCAGGGTGGCTGTGGCAATATCCACAAGCCGTTCAATGATGAAACTTCCTTCAGTGTCAATGTAAACAACCTCCCCATCTACACCACCTAGACAGGCAGGGATCTGGACATCCACTGCCAGCTGCAAGCTGGGAAACAAAAAAAACAAAAAATGACATATTGCCTTGAGCGTAATACTGCCAGGATTTGAACTCTGGACCTCCCAATCGGGAGGTGAGTAGCCTTAGAAGCCTAACCACTCAGCCACCCATACCATTAAAGACAAAATATAAGTCTGTATCCCAGTTAAATCAAAGGCTCACCTACTTAAATTTATTTATCCCCCAGCAGGCCATGCCATTCAAAGTCTTTCTCAACTCCTAACAAGCATACATTATAGAGCCGCCTTAAGTGCATCAAACTGACACACAACAATGTTTTTCTCTTCCCGTAGCTGGTGACTCGCAGTGACTCAACATCGGCAAGACTACTCAGGATTCGAACCTGGAATCTTGAGCCCTGCAGCCTAACCACACTAAACTATCAAATTCATATGCCTAGTTTTTTACTTTGGATGGCCTCACCACAACTGGGTCTTTCCAATGCCTGGAGCGCCAGAAAATTCTGTGATCTTGGACAGTGGAACTCCACCACCTATCAAATCATCTAGGCTTTCACAAAACGTGACAATTGCTGGAGAGTTCTGAAAAGCAAAACAAAACAAAAAAATACAAACCATAAACGTTTGTCAGTTTTTTAAATATGATGAATTGCTCTCCAGAATATCATTACATTAAAGATCAGACGAAAGAATATATAAATGTCACCTTCTTCTTTGACGTTTACAATATCTTGTATCATCATAATTATTGAACATCTGAACTTCC
Source organism: Dirona albolineata (assembly GCA_031763155.1). NCBI lineage: Eukaryota > Metazoa > Mollusca > Gastropoda > Nudibranchia > Dironidae > Dirona > Dirona albolineata. The sequence goes on from JARFNW010123728.1 coordinate 1,467, forward strand.
AAAATGCACCTCAATAGTAACCAATGTGTAAAGGAAGAGAAAAATTGTATTTTAAATCATAATAGATTTTGTAAACAGTAGGGGAAGATCTTCTGAGGTAGACCAAAAAAGATATGGAGGAAAGTAAGTATTATCAGAAAATGTAGAAAGAAGAGGAATTAAATTGTTTGATGCAAAGAAAAAGAGTTATGGTAGGGATTTATGGAGGAAATTGATTCATTAATTGAACTTAACACTGAAAGGTACAATTGTATTATTATATAGACCGAACGACCATAAATATAATAGTAATTAGTATTAGTTTACATGTTCCTCTTGAAGTAATTCCCACGCTGTTTTTGGTTGTGGAGCCTTAACCTTCTTGAGACTAGCGTTGACATCTTCAAATAAAGTCTGCAGGACTTCCAAAGCCTCTGATGGTGTGATCTTTGCTTCTGTGGAAGGATTGGTGGTGAAATTACATATATTACTTTCATTATTTCAGGGGACCAGTTTAAAAGTTCACTCTATTTAATTTCCAACAAATAAAATTTGTAACTTCATCTTGATTTTAATAGCTATCAATTATTCATTCCATGATTTGCTGCCACAGAAAAGCACTAATTATAATCCTTTAAAAAAAGCCAAGAAATATTTATTGCACAAGTTTGGTGTCTTAGTCTTAGGGTGAAATAAAAAAAACCTGGTTCTCTATATAATGTAAAGCAGTTTACAACAACAAAATGACATTATAGTTAGGTGTTCACCATGAGCACCAACACTAACAATCCAGCTCAAAATATTGAATTGCACCAGACATGCTGTGGCTGTGGTGAGTTAGTGTTAGAATTAGAGTGTGATCTCAGTCATTGTGAGTCATCCATCTGCAGGTCTGTCTTGTGTTATTTCATGGAATGTCAGCACCTAAAATAATAGCATGAATAATATAATGGAAATTTATCATTGGGTTCTCTGACATTATGTCATTGCAATAAGTCCATACACAAGTAGATATTGATATAGCTACCTTTACTCAGTTCTGAAGGCTTCAATTCATGGACATCTTCAACTGACAATAAACCTGCGCTTGTTAGTTTTCCTAGAATCGATGGTGCAATGGGAAAAGTTGATATTTCTCTACTTCCCTGAAGCGCTGACATGTTGTCAAAGCCGAGGAAGGAATAAGAAAATAACTTTTGTGAATATCATCATGACAATCCCATGGGATAGAGACACTAGACTAAGTTACTCGAACTTGAGATAGTTACTTAAACATAAAATAAATGAATTTCAAGTTTCAAGTTAGGCTCAGACTCAGGCCTAGGCCTAGTCTACTTTCGCTTTCTAAAAGTTGGCAGCAGACTTGTGACAAAAAGAGGCGACGGGTTGTCGTAACTTCATCAGAAATAAAATATAAGGGAAATCAAAATGACATTGTTGTAATTTGTCATAAAGCTATTATTATGCTCATGCTTTATCATTTGAGATGCAATATATATCATAATGCCCACTATGCCGATCGATGAGTCATATTTTACGACATACTCCATCTTACTTTTGTCCAGGAAGAAAGTGGCTGCAGAAAGAAGTACCCTGAAAGAACACTCAACAATTAATTTTATCAAAGAGAAATTGAACTAATTTTCCGAATGACTTGTTTGTGTCTGGTTAAAGCGATAGTTTTATAATAAGTTATTCAATATCCATTATTGTAAGAGATATTTAACACTTGGGGATAAAATTATTTAATTGAAAAAGTCAATCTACCACTTGCACCCACCAGCCCCGTCGTACTGTACTGTTGGTCTTGTCTTGTGGTTCCAGTGTCGGTGGGGAGGACGAAGGATCAATTCCTGTTTTAGCCAAGTTCAACACATCCTAGACCTGTGCAGCGGAGTCTAGCAGTTTTATTTATCATGGATAGCATTGTTCAACACCACAGCATACCAGGCTGATGTACAGGCTGAGTTTCTTTGATGTATTCTGTTCTTTTGTTGGTGAGGAAGTGTTGAAACTAAAACTGTTAGGTAGTGTTACTGTTTACTCTAACTTCTAATACTACTAACTCAACTCTGTTAGTCTGTTATCTTTCCAGTTTCCAGCAACTTATTCCTATTTGTCTTGCTAGTCGCTAGCATTATTACTTTTGCTTACTTGCTGAGTGCCAATACTACTACTACTACGCAAACTGACAACTCTCACTCAGTGTGCTGTTGACTTCTTACCTAGAACTAGAGGCAGAGGTAGTACTTGGACTTGGAGTTTGAGGCTTGAGGTCTAGATTGTTTACTTTACTTTTAATCATGTGTGTAGCAGTACTAGTACTAGTAGTAGTAGAGTGGTAGTAGTAGTAGTGTAGAAGTATAATAATAGGCTACAACAGAGACTGGACTGGGTTGGAGTACCAGATTGTATGGATATTATTTGCTCTCTTCTTAGTTAGTCAAGTCTTAGTCTTAGAATTAAGAAGTAGTAAACCTCTTCTTTCTGCAGGCAGTCATTGTGTAGTACTGTTGTAGACTGACTGTACTGACATTGACTGTTCTATTGACATTAGAGTTAGAGGAGAGGCTTCGTGTAGGGAGTTCTAAACATGAGAAGGAGCTTCGCTCTATAAAAATTAAAAATATATTGATAAAACTTTTACTTTGTGCAGAACAATGCCTAAGTTGACCATAGGCCTAAAGTTACAAATTGACTTTGTGCATTTCATAAATATTACTATGACAACTCTAGATAGTGACAAAGCTCAGATTAGTGATGGCAGCTTTCAATATTTTTTCTAAGTCCTAGATCTAAGTATTCTTCAAGTGGTTTTTTTTTCTTTAAAATCATAATCAGGAAACTTTTTTGTTGTATTTGTGTCATGATCAAGACATTGGATTGTTTAGAGTTGATTTCTGATATAATGTAGAAATATATTATTATTCATAATAAGGTTCTTTAGAATCATATATATATGTACATCATGTTATTTTTGTTTTTTTCCTTACACGACTTACAATGCAGTTTTCTAAGGATCGTTGTGAATCTATTTTTTTACTTTGGGTACGAATATAATATATATATACAATTTTCTACAGAAGATACTTCCTCTAGAGTGTGCAACATAGTGCAGAATCACCACGGATTCCAAAAATAAACGGGGAGTAGGAGGGGATCCGAAAAGATTGACCATGTCAAGGGGCTCCATACGACCACCCCCTGTCTGTGCAGACTGCACTACTCCAGGTTTGTTTTGAAAATATTTCATTTAAATTACAGATCTATTTTTTATTTTTTTTATTCAAATGGCTTTCTCCACTCATTTGTTGTGTTGTAGTTAGTTTTAATCGCAGTTGCAGCCTGCAAAGTTTTGGGCCGATATATAATTTAAAAATTAAATTTATTACAAGAATGAAACTTGCACTGTCTTCATAGACAGCCTTAAAGGACAGTTTCTGAGCTGTTTAGAAAGCTATCATCAACTTTAAAAATTTTATTGATCATCATCTTATACAACTGAAATTTGATAACTATTTTGATTCCTCCAGAGCCAACGTGGGCCTCCATCAATAGAGGTGTGTTGATATGCGATGAATGCTGCAGCGTCCACAGGAGTCTGGGTAGGCACATCTCACAAGTCAAAAGTCTCAAGAAAGGTCTTTGGTGTCCCAGCCAACATGCAGTAAGTTCGACCTACTTTTATCCAGTGGCTTATTATAGAAGAGTAAGATGATAGATATATGAGTATGAGGTATCTTCTGGATTGTCCAAAAAGGAAACTTATTACTTCTTCAGAGCTATGTGATTTCTATTCTATTGTGGGCACTGATGATAACAGCTAGAAAACAGCAGGAAAGACAAGCAGTCCAAGAAAAATAGACATTAGAGTTAGAGTACAGCTGCTAAATGTTCTGACTTAATCATACTAAGTAAGTATAATTTTTAGTGCTGAGTAAGGAGGTCTCATTTCACCATGAAAAATAAGAATTTCAAAGTCGTTACATGTTTTAGTGGCTTCTAAAACCATTTTATGGGGACTACAATTACCCTTTTTTTGCGACAATATTTATCCATTCCTGTTGAATTTTGGTTCTTGGGTCACAACAACTCCACCATGTGTGAAACACTTGTCAAGCAACTGACATGCCAGTCCTTATTTTATCGTAGTGGAGAATTCTTTAGGCACCCACCAGTAACAGAGTATTTCTAATTTGTTATTACCCAAATTAACTCTTAACGTATTGGAGATGCTGTGTTGCAAGTTCCTACTTTGGATTTTTTTTTAAAGATGGCAGCTATGACTTTGATAGACCATAAAAACTGGATTGGTAGCAGCAGGAATGTAGCTTTTTTTGTGCCTCCAACAGCGCCATTGGCTCACCTGACAAAAGGAGTCAGCTGCTTGGCCTTTGGGGGGATTAGCTTAAAGTAATTGAATTTTGTTGGAATGCTCTTTCTCACTCACACTCATAGTGATGCAGTGGAGGGAGCCGGTGGCGCAGTGGTTAAGTCGCTCGCCTTTGGTTCAAGAAGTCATTTGTTTAAATCCTGGTGGAATCACTGGATTTTTCTCAAGACTTGATCCCACTTTGAACTTTGCAGCGCTGCACTGCGGCTGACGCCTGGGTTATTTTGGACTACCCTCGGAGTAGACCTTAAAGACAAATTTCTCTCGGTATGAATAAAGGGAATTTAATTATTTATTTAAAGAGTTTGAAATTTGTGAAAAGTTGTAAGAACTTTGCACCTTTACGTTCAGTAATGATTTGCAGTATATTTTTTATCTTGATATTTATTGTATTGCCCTCCTGTGTACTCATGTATTTACCTTACTTTATCATCTCCCACTTTCCAGATGGTATCCATTCTTGCCAATAACGGTGCCAACAATATCTGGGAACACACAATGCTCGACCCTGCACAAAACAAACATGGTCGCAGAAAACCAGGTCCCAGAGAACCCCTTCAGTGAGTCGTGTGGATTTTAAAAATAGATTTAAATAGTAGAAATCAGTTTAAAGTTTGGATTTTCTAAAACTCATTCCATTGTTCAAAGGTGAATGCGTTAAAAAAATTACGGGTTTGTTGACCTAGTAATCTGAATATGTTGACTAGATCTTTGATGGAGGTAAAGAAAATCTATTTAAAATTTGATTCAAATTCAGGTTGAGTTTAGGTTTTGCACGTCACTATATTCTGATCGCATCTTGTAGAGACACTTGTTTTGATATGAACACTGATAAGAGCCAATGTAGCAGAATAATCATCCATTAGAAAAATTGATTGCAACAGCAGATTTATCTTGGCTCACATACTGAGGTGTCCCACGAAAGAAATATGCAGAAAGCCAATTAAAATAGCAATTATATATTACAAGTCCACCTTTCCTGTAAATCACATTTTGTATATATATATATAATCATTGAGCAGAGGTAGTACATTACTAATTTTTCAATATGTAAAAATTTAGTATGTAAAGGTTAATACTTTTAGAATTTAGATGCAATTCTATTGTTATCGACAAGTAAAAGTGCGTCTTAATTTTCATTTCATGTTTAAATTGTTTTTATTATTCCATTCCAGTCCAACAAAGTCTGATTTCATCCGAGCCAAATACCAATTTTTATCCTATGTCAACAAACACAAAGATAGTGATGCTAGTTCATTAGACGACGTAAGCAAGGTAAGAGGTCATTGATTAGCGTTACAATGGAATCTAGACATATATATAATATATTATACATATTCAAATTGGAAGCACCTTTTCATTCTGTTTGAAGTATTTCTGCTTTGTTACATATTGTATCGTATAATTGTTTTACATTGTGAAGCGCCGCTGAGCACTCCAGGGTGAAAGTTGAGCGCTATACAAATTCATTATTTACATTACGTTACAATACATTTCAACAAAGTTTATTTGTGGTCATAGAATAGTTGTTACTATTTATTACCTGTGCTCCATTCCCAGTAATGCTGTTATCAGTTTGTGGCCCAGGCCTATCCTCAGCATTTAGCCAATAGCAATATATGTGTCAATCACGACATCGATGGATGATCCAAATCTGTATATTTTAGGTGTGTAGACCACCTTGAACGATTTTTCAATTTCAACCTTCTTTTCCACAGGAACTCCACTCAAGTGTTCGAACAAATAATGTTGAAACATGTCTCCGATTGCTTTCAAAAGGAGCAGATCCCAACTACTTTCACCGGGTAAGTTTTGTTCCTCAACACTGCATGCTATTTATTAGTGATTGTTTGATATGTCATATAAAAAAAAACCATGACCTATTTGTCTCTAATGATTGCTTGACAGGTATTTTAAAAACATGACTTGTGTGACTTTAATGATGGTTCACATGTATTTAAAAGACATAACTGAATGTTCTTTAATGATTTGTTGACAAGTCTTTTTAAAACATGACTTGCGTGTCTCTAACTCTAATGGTTGGTTGACAGATATTTTCAAGTGTCTTTAATGATTAAGTGATACGTATTTCATAAACATGACCTAATGTGTCTTTTATGATCAGTTGACTAATACTGATGCATGCAACCTTTAACGGTTGGTTGAATATCATCTCATTTTTACTGTGTATTTTGTTTCATCCAATCCAGGAAAAAGGCAATAGCCCCATTCATGTGGCAGCACAGGCAGGCCAGACTGCTCAGGTTGAGTTGCTGTGCGTGTACGGGGCCGACCCAGGGGCAAAAGACGCCAACGGACGCACTCCATACGATTACGCCAAGTAAGCGTTGCTATTAAAATGTATACTGTGTATACTTCAGGATTTTTCCGCATTTGCAAATTTCTGCGGAAAGAAAAAATAATTCCAAACACTGTGCGTATCAAACAAGTGTTGACTATACCGACATGACTAACGTGAACAGTCAGATAGCGATTCTAATTCATGCATCCTGTACGACTTAATTATTTATATTTTGGGTGCCGGGAAATTGAAAGACATTGCCTATCACCATTTTGATAGCATTCAGTGAGCAGATCATTTAGAAGCGAGTGATAATTCATCTGATTTTATTTTCACTTCAGTTTTTGTGATTTGATTAGAATTTTTCTAATTATTTTGGGTCATTGGGTGCCTGACACGTATTACTTGCTGATTAAAAAAATAATTAGAAAGGTTATTCCCCATCCCTGATACTTGAAGCCATTCACCTTTGATTTTCGATCTATCTGGCTTCCAGTAGCCTCGCTCAATTCATCAGTTTTTCTCTAAACAGTGACTCGCACTCCAGGCAACAATTTTTTTCTCTTCCTTTTTTTTGTGTTAAATCTCACAGTCCTCCGAAAGTAATAAATTTAAGAATATATTATATTCTTTGTATATTAGATGTATATTGATAAAGCGGAACCGGACATTTTTATTTACTGTTGATTGTCAGTTATAGAAGCCAGTTTTCACTATATACCAATTATTTAACTTTTACCTGACTGCCAGCAGCCAGTGGGCTGATCCCCTGCTTGCCTTAAAAATCTTGATCCATAGATTTTCCAGCTCTATATCAGGTCATGTGTACTAGTAAGGCTCAGACTCGCACTTAACCTGGATACGTTTTACCTGGGTCTGCGCATCGATGCCTTCTGCCTTGTACACTGTCCTCCGCTGGACACAGGGCTGGTCCCTACACTGTTTAATTATGGTTCTATAGGGAACAGATAACAGACAAACACCAATTATTTAACTTTTACCTGACTGCCTCACCATATTTTAAAAAAATAAACTATTTGTATGTGTGTATGTTCGTGTGTGTTGTCCTTAGTTCACATTGTTCTCTATCAATGTAAATGTGTTTATTTCTCTGATTTGTTTGTTTGTTTATTCAGGTTGGAATCACATCCAGATCTAGCCGACAGACTGGTTGAATTGCAATATGAACTTACAGACAGACTCACCTTTTACATCTGTGGGCGGAAACCAGGTACAAGTTCTTTTAACCAGGATGTCAGTTAGACGATTTTTTAAAGGATTTTCGATGTTTTGGCCGTTAATGGTTTTTAAAAAATTTGATTTGATTATTCTGTGCTTGAGAGCAATTTAGACTTGGTCAAGGTCAGTGATATTTTCCATGACTGCATTATACATAGGCTATACATAACAAATTAAAAAAGAAAAGCATGTAGCTCTGCTCTATATTAAGTAATTCTTGGTCCATGCAAGGCATCAGTTATGAGCGCGGCCAATTCCGGTTCGAAATGCGCAGGGTTTTCCTGCTTTATTCGGAAAGTCCACTGTCGTCCCTATTTTAAGACATTAAGTAGGTACAGTTGTATTACTCTCCCATTACTACATCGACTTTCTATCTGTTTTGTGTCGAGGATCATTCATAATGTTAAATTACCATTACTTTGTTGCGAACCGAATATCCAAAGAGTGCATTTTATTTTCTGTAAGAATTCAAATTGTTGCAAAGATAGGTTGATTAATAGAGGTGGTGTAACAAGCATTCATGTAATATCATAATTGTTATTTAAACTTATTTGGACGGGGGCCATTGTGTGTCATGGAGCCACTAGGATAAAAAGAGTTATAAAAATTTCCAAAGTTTTGAAATCCATCGTTAAGGAGACGCTGCATGTTTTCATGGGTTTCATCATTCTCTTGTTGTTTTCAATATTTTTATTTTGTTTGTTTTGTTTCTTTTCATCAGATCACAGAAGTGGTCAACATTTTAAGATACCAGAGCTTGGGGACAAGTGAGTTGTTTTACATGATTACTATTACTAGTCATATTTTTGTTCTGGGTTACGTCGTCTGTTCTTTCAGTCAAGTGCCTTGTTAAGCGATGCTTATTGGCAAAATGTATGGACCCATTACATCAAGATTTTGTCTCTTTCCTTCAAATGATTTATGTATATTTTGTATTGCGGGTGGTGGTTAAAGTACTTCTGGAATCTATATATCTATTGACTTTAGAAAGTTATATTATAATATGCATCCAAAGAATTTCCCCACAGGGATGAAATAAAGTATTATCTCATCTTATCTTATCTCATTGCTTGTTATTTCGTCAAATGGGTTGCTGAATGTTTTTTATATGACTTGATTTTAAAAAATAGTTAATTTGAATGTTAATTTAATGTTGAACCTTATAATTCTATTTCCAGTGCTGCAGATCTCTCAGAACTTGCCAAGCAAGCAAAGAAAAAGCTTCAAGCTGTAAGTTTTTACATGAAACATTTTCGTGTTTTGTTTTGTTGATGGATGAATGGTGTTTAAAAATGTAAATTTCTTATTTCTGTGTGTCTCTTATAAGAATTTAAAAAATGATTGTATGCTTTCAGTCAGGCTTTGTAACTTGAATCTTGTTTCAGCCATCGGTTATTAGCAGGATGGAGATTTGTTGAAGCAATAAAATTGTGTGTGGATAACACTGGTGAAGTAATTGCATGGTGTAAGTGTCAGATATGATTAAAAAACTTTCTCCTCTTGAGCCAGTTCTGCTTACTAAAAGGGGCCCACTCGGATTCGAGACGTGACCCCGAAAAAGGGGTTGAAAGTTTGAGAATAGGTTGATTTCGGCCCCGGGGCCTCTGATCATCCAGATGAAACTCTGTAAATTAAGCGCCAGCTATCCTGAGGGAACCCAGCTGCTAGATGGTTGGATTTGCCTTTTGCCCCATCGCTTGTTAGAGTTACTGCATGCCTTCATCAGGGTTTCCCCTGGGTTCGCAATAGACTTGGTTTTTGGCTTGGTTGGAACCGCCTGGCCCCCATTGAAACAGATGTTTATTGGAGATAATGCAAGTTGATTAACCAGATTTCTTGCAGATTGCGCTACTCCATTCATTTGTTTATCTCCTTTTTTTTTGGGGCTAGATTTTGGTCCCAGTTGGGCATGAAAATCTTGGTCATGGAGATAGTGATTCTGAGTGACTGTACACTTTTAGTAGATTTATTAAGAAAACAATTTCTTTCACAATGAAGGACTTGGCTCTCAAGCTGTGTGCTCAAAGGTGGACACTTCTATATATTAATAATGAATGCTATGTAAGGCTTTTATCCAAAATCATGACCATGCTCTAAGCGCTTTATATCAGCACATTTGCCCCAGGAAATATATGATGTAATATTTGTACGTCTTCCTTCCAGCTCCCACATCATTTGTTCGAAGAACTTGCCATGGATGTGTACGATGAGGTGGACAGACGAGACAATGACTCCAGTAAGTTTCTCTTTTATTCTTTTGTCTAATATAATTGTTTTCTTTTTTGTTTGCTCCATTTTACGTCGCCGCGGTTGAGGCTTACAACACTTATACATACTGTTTTATAGGACAAAATATTATGTCCTGTCTGAAATATTTCTATGCAAGTGTTTGCATTCTCGGTTCGATTGATCAAAACATTCAAGATGTTCGATTGATCAAAACATTCAAGATAACAGGATTACTTTTCTGTAGGTTTGTTTTTGTTTTGTGTTTTTTTCTTTCTTTGTTGAGATTTTATTTTTTATCATTATGTTTAGTGAGCAATTTTGTCATTGTTGGCATAAAGGCATATATGATAAATTCTTATTTTTGTTTAAAACGCAGACTATCTTCAACGTCATTTAACATTCTTTTGTTGCTCGTATACCCTTGCTTACTTTGAATTGAATAATGGTGATAATAATAATAATGATGATGATGATAATAAAATGATCGATAGCATTTTTATAGCACTTTCCGTGTTGCAACATCTCAAAGCACACTACAACCATAAAATAGAGTCGTGTGTTTATATATTTTTATATTTTTATTTTTCTCCCATCCCTATGTCCAGTCTGGTTGTCCACTCATGACCACACGTCAGTCCTGAGTGAACGTCTGACCGTCCCCCATCTGCCCGTCAATCCAGAACTGTCCACCACAAGAAATCAGGTACCCACATACATACATTCATACATACATACATACATATATATACATACATACATGCATACATACATACATGCATACATACATACATACATATATACATGCATGCATACATACATACATACGTTCATACATACATACATATATATA